>OENM01000390.1:8420-35336 GCA_900239745.1 Rotaria magnacalcarata | reverse complement strand
TTAGGACGTATAGATTAGGACGTATAGATTTGGACGTATAGATTTGGACGTATAGATTAAGACGTAAGGATTAAGAAGTACTAGATCATATATTAAGACGTATAGATTAAGAAGTAAAGATTTAGATGTATAGATTTGGAGGTACACATAGATGTATACAAGATTAAGACTTATAGAAAGGACGTAGACGTATAGCGATAGGAAAAGTTTGAAGTTTTTTTTCTATCGTTTCCCACCGAAACGATAAACCGGATGGACTCTCTTAAAATGCATATTTTCACTTTTTTTTATCAAGATTCAGCTTCAGTTTGTCTTCGCTGCCCAATCGCTTGTATAGCCAATCATGTTTGAACGAAGGGACTGCTTCTTTTTACACTATACAATATTTTATTTCTAATGGAACTACTGCCATATCTCAGTATCATGAATAGATTAAAATACGAAACTTAGAAACAATTTCTGAAATCATTATAGCATAAAGAGTATAGATAGAGAAAAAATAACCGACTGCTCATATAATCATGAATGCAATCAATAATAATAATAATAATATCTCCCATAGGCTTATCGCCCGTTGGGGCCGGCGCTAAAGGGTCTACAAGCAGCCAGGTTCTATCGTTTTTTCTCTTTAACAGACGACAGTATCTGCACCCCATTCGTCCAACGCTTCCCCCGTTAATGATTATGGGTTGGCGATCATCATAGGATCACGTGGCCGTGACATCTATGTTGAAGCTATTGTTTTGACTCTGCATACTGACTAATGATATAATCGATACGCTATCGGATGAGTCATCCGGAACAATTAGCCGTTAGTAACTTGTTCAGGGTTATTCCATGGTTGGTGATACTGCGGTTTGAACACAGCACCTTGTGAATATGTGTCGAATAACATATCCACTCAACCATGGCGGCGAAAAAAGAAGTAATCATAGATATAACCTATTATTATCTATAAAAACAGAGTCTTTATATCAATTATAATCTTCTGATAAATTCTTTTCCGATCTCCCTGCTAATGTCATTTCATTTTTCCCATATGTCTCTGTAAAACTTACCCTGAGACTTATCTTCGGAATAGCCGGCATTGTTCATTACAATCTGCAGGTGTTACATTATCGTGTGGCCCACAAAGAATGAGGGCTGTAGTATTTCATGCTCGGAAACTATCCGCAATTTACCAATACTTTTCTTCCCAATTGAAAGAGAATTTTCTTCTCTACAAATTCATTGGTACACATTTTGTGGCATTGTACAATTTTCTGGTGCGAAAGTATGAAGAGTAAAAAGCTCTAAAACATAGTACTTTCAAACTATAAAGCTGGGCAATCTTGTATTAAGATCCATGAGGATCTTCATGGTTCAGTAGGCTTATCAACCGTCGAATGGTGGTGCAAAATGGTTCGAGGCACCGGCCGGATTACTTTATTGAGATAAATGGGTCGTCCAATAACAGTAAGAACTGCAGCAAGCATACAGAAGGTAAAACAGCGACATGATCGATTACGAATTTTTTCGTGCCGTAAAATTGCACGTGATTTGAGAATATCTCGTACAAGTGCTCAGAGCATTTTCAAAGATGATCTAAAACTAAAATCTTACAAGAAAAAACCCAGCCAAAAACTTCTGAAGCCCAAAAAGCAAAAAGATTAAAATTTGCAAATTGGATACAAACGAATTTTAGTAAAGAGGACACTGAGATTTTTGTTTTCTGACGAAAAAACAAGGGGGAAACGGCGTACTTTAAGTCGAAAAGTACTTCAAAGTACAAAAGTAGTTCAAAGTAACTTAAAGTAGCTTGAAAGTAGTGCAAATCACTTTTTTTCGCAAACTTGGCGGTTCATATCTCTGGAATAGAAATAGGTACGGGTCTGAAATTTTGTTTGTATATGTATCTCAGTTAGGTCTCTCTATAGGAAAAATTTCAGCTTCTTTGAATGAAGTACTCGGTCAGGGTACCTTAGACAAAATCAGGTTTTTCGTAAAAACCCGATTTTCGACGTTGATTTCCTAGACTCGTCGCATCTGATTTTTTACCGGAGTTAGCTCCTCTGAAAGACCAAACTTTGCTCTACAAAGTGGCGTAGAAAGAAAACTAGGATGAGTAGAAACAACTTGGAAATCGGGTTGTTTTCTCAGCATCGAGCGAATATTTTAGCTGGTGTTTGAAATGAAATCTAACTAACTGATCGTGCTAGAGGGCTGAAATTTTAACTTGAAGGACATCTAATTCAGTGCTGGTTCTGGCAAAAATTTGAATCCTCCAACTGGTTCCGATTTCGCAAACGTTGGATCACAAAATGCTTGTTTTTAGCAAAACTCATGACTTTGGCATACTTGAATTGCTCAGAAAATGAATCGAATAGAAATCAGTCTCATGCTGTATTAAGGCACAAATGAGAACTAAAAATTTGCATACAAATTGGCCGGAGTACTTGTAAAATAGCCGGGGGAACTTTACTACTAAATACCAAAAAGTGAGACTTTGCAGTTCGTATAAACTCAAAATCATGCAGAAATGTACAGAATAAATGAGTCCATTCAGATAAATTCTATCCACTATTAATCAGCACATGACCTTCTGTTGCGAAATTTAAAAAAATCCTGTGAAAGAGAAAAACATTAATCTTCCTAGGTCCCTGTGGTCACCCTCAACACTGTAAGTGACGAATTTTGTTGCGAAAATTTCTTTTGGGCTTTCATAGAATTTTTCATACATAACAATAGTTGATGATGTACTGATTAATAATAAATAGATTTCATTTCAATATATGAATTTATCCTATGAATTTGCGGATAATCTTTAATAATCATGGATCGAAAATAGTCATTTTTGCTGTTTTGTAACGAAATTTCCTAGACTGTTTTAGAAGCTCTCCCTTCAACTACTATACAACTTTGTAGTATCCTCAATCGGCTTTAATATAGGATGAGACCGATTTCTATGGGATTCATTTTCTGGGGAATTCAAGTATGCTAAAATCATGATTTTTGCTAAAACAAAGGATTTTGTGCCCTATCGTTTGCGAGATCGGAACTAGTTGGAAGGTTGAAATTTATACCAAAACCAGTATTCAATGAGATCTCTTTCAGGTAAAAATTTCAGATCTCTAGCACGATCCGTTCATGAGATTTCAATTAAAAAGCCAGCTAAAATATTAGCTCAAAGCTCAAAAAGAGCTGCGAATTCCAAAGCCATTTTCCGGCATCCCAAGTTTCTTTTTGTGTCATTTTGTAGACCATATTTTACTCTTTCGGGGTAGAGAACTCCAATAAAAATTCAGTTGCGAGAAGTCTAGGAAATCGAGGCAGAAAATCGGGTTTTGGCGAAAAACTAGATTTTGTTCAGTTTCTTGGCCGGATGTTTTGCTCAAAGAAACTGAAATTTTTACTGTAGAGAGACTAAGCTGAGATGCATAAGTAAACAAAATTTCAGACTCGTATCTGTTTTTGATTCAGAGATATCAACCGTGAAAGTTGTGAAAAAAAGCGATTTAGACTGCTTTTGTGAAACCCATATAATACCAAAGAATCGACCAATGAAGCTGAAATAGTTTTTATACGTAGAACTTTCGTGTGTAAAAATCTATAAAAAATTTCAGTTGAATCGGTTGAACTGCTCTTGAGATATGGGTGCCGAAAATTGACTCTCGTAAAAATTGAACAAAAGATCAACGGTATCAGTTCGTTAAAAATCGGCTTTCACCAAAATTCATCAAACACTTCTCTCTATCATATAAATTAAAACGAGCCAAATCCTGGGATATTGATTGAGCGACCTCCATGGCAATCGGCCTACTTTGAATGCCTTTTATATAAGAAAAAGATTTTGGCGTGTCTTAAAGTGCTTCAGAAGGACTTACAGTAGTTCGAAGTGGTTCAAAGTACCCAAAGTAGCTTAAAGTACCGTACAGTAGCGTAAAGTACCGTAAAGTAGCGTGAAGTAGTTTAAAGTACTTTAAAGTAGCCAAAGTAACTTCAAGTACAAAAGTCCGCCGTTTCCCCCTTGCGAAAAAATGTTCGACATTGATGGAGTTTATAACTCCCAGAACGAGAGAATCTGGGCGCCAAATCGTGCTGATGCTGATGTGAAAGGTGGTATCAGGCAGGTACAGAAATTTCCTAAAAATATAATGGTCTGGCTGGGAGCATGTTCCAAAGGGGTGTCCCTTTTGGTGATTTTTGAAAACGGAACAATTGATCATGAGCGGTACATACAAGAAGTACTCCCTGTGGCTCTGAAATTCGGAAACGACATGTTAGGCGACAACTGGACTTTTCAACAAGATGGAGGGAGGCCGCATATTCATCGAAAAACTCAAGATTGGTGTCGAACTCATTTACCATGTCTCATTGACAAAGACCATTGGCCTCGAAATAGTCCTGATCTAAATCCCTGGATTATTGTATTTGGGATGAATTCGCCGGTGCTATCAACTGGGATCTGGTGACATCCAAGACGGCTCTTATCAATGAACTGAAACGTAGTGTGAAGAAAATCCGTCCTGAAGTTGTTTTTGAAAGTTGTGCATCTTGGACGAATCGATTGTATCGATTGAAACAAGCTAATGGCAACTGTTTAAATAAATAAAAATAGACTATTTTTGTAGAGAAAAAAATTCTCTATCAAACGAAAAACAGAGAAAAGAAAAATATGAAAAATTGATTAAGATATTGAAAAAACAGTGAAACCCTCATTCTTTATGGGCCACCCGATATCATCAGAATAAAAACGAACCATCCCTCGTCTATCACAGATTGATCAATAAAAGCAATTGACTGTTGTTAATATCAAATTTTCTTCATAATCCTTCTTTTTTCTTAGAATCTGGTCTATGTAAATTACGCCGTAAAGCTTTACCACCATCACCGCGTGGTCAAAAATGTATTGTGCCCTCAATTTATCAGGAAACGTATCGTAAAGAATGATTTTTGATCTATGACAAACGAAAAATTGCTTATAGGGGTCGTTTAAAAATGTATGCATCTGAAGAACAATTAGATCTTCTATTTAATTCTGATATGCTATTTGTTGCAACGTAAAAAGATAAGCATAGAATAATAAACCCTTTTGAAGGGGTTATTATTCTGCGCCTGTTCTCGAACAAGCATCTGATGGATCCATCACCTGTATTTCAAATCAAAATAACGTAATTCAATAATAAAACTAATCAAAAGCTATCGTTTTTGTTTAGATCGCAATTATTCACGAACCCAGGAGAATGAATACTAGCCTAGGATCAGATAAGTTCCGATCGGTTGCTATTGGAATCTGACGGAGCTCCACGGAAGGCGCAAGGAAACTATCAGATTATCGTCGGATTCCTGGTTCCGGAATCGATATTTGATCCTAGTATCGGAAACTGATAAAATCCGACATCAACCGTCAATCGGAAAGCTTCGGATTTCATTGGTTCCGACAATCGGATATCATTGGAAATACGACTGTCGGATCCGACATTGATTCCTCAACCAGGAATCCAACGGGATTTCGTCGGATGGTAGGACTCCATAGAATCCAATGGGAACTGAATAAAAAAATACTGTTGATATGGAGGAAGACATAGAGTAGTTGTATATTCTAAAACGTCGATTTAGATGATCAGCATGATTGCCCTGTGGATGTTTATGGAGCTCAAGATCGATCTCCGGTATCAAGAAATACGCGTATGTCGTGATTTCTGATACTGCATATAGTGTGGATTAGACGTGGTCTTTGCTGAAAACTCGTGACTCTAGTCTTGATGTCATGCGACACGGTTTTACTAAGCTACAATGAGAACCGCAATGATGCTCAAAATTTATCAATACAGTTGTTGCTAACTTATTTTGAAAAACAGTGATTAGTCAATACTCATTTATCGAACGTGCCAATGACTGATTCGAGAACCAACAATATCTGTGAAGGTAGAAACCAAACAAAAATTGTTTCTATAGTCACTACTGTACTCGTTCACTGTAGGTTACTATACGGCGTGGCCACACATCGGTCACCCTTCAACGGGGAAGGTTCGAAATTTGTTTTTCAATGTAGGAAAGATTCAAAATACATNCTTTTCGAGCTGATTACGACCCATGTCGTGCGAACCGGTTCAAAACCGTCGGTTAACCGCGGTTATTTTTTACAAAAAACGGTTAACCGCGGTTCCCTAAGCCATTTTTATGACTTTCCAGCATAAAAACCGACGGTTAAGCGCCCAGTTAACCGGAAAAATAACCGATTTATTATCGACCAACCGTTTACTTGTCCGGTTAACTGGGCGCTTAACCGCGGTTAACCGTCGGTTTTTATGCTGGAAAGTCATAAAAATGGCTTAGGGAACCGCGGTTAACCGTTTTTTGTAAAAAATAACCGCGGTTAACCGACGGTTTTGGACCGGTTCGCACGACATGGGGAATATCTGCTTTAAGAACAATTTACAGTTACATTTTCAGGATGAGAACTCAAATTTTAAGAAAATTTCTGCTTAAAATTTGATTTTCTGACCTTGAATTTTTTTTTAAATTCTGAAAACTACCTCCTCTGATAAAGAATCAAACTCTCTACAAAACCCATTCTTTGCTCTTGTCTATGGTTGAAAGTTTTTTTTTCGATTTTCTGAAAAATACGTTAGGCTGCTATGTTGTGAGCGGTTTTATGGTTAATTAATTGAAATTAGAAACGTGGTTTTTAGACGCATCAGGCTGAGAGCACCTCAAATTACATATCTATGCGCAAATCGTAGTTTTTTCAGTAACACCGTCACTGAAAAAATATTCACGAAACCATCCCCCAGAAAAGCCCAACAATGGCGAAATTCCGTGACGGCTAGTTTTTGTTTCTTTTCGCTCTCTGAAAACTTATTCCAGAAAAGTTCTACCACATTTTCCATAGTCCCAACTGTGGGCTTTAATTTGGTAATTGCACAATCATTCCGGCACTAATCTGAGACAGAATAATTCGCAATTTTCACAAGCACCAAAAAAGGATTCCATTTTTTGAAATTCCCCTGACGGTCAGCATTTTCTGAATAACTCTGCTGTTGTTAAAACTAAATTGATAAAATTTTTACTGGTAACATATCTAAGTAATATCTATCTGGGTTGAAAATTTCAGACAGTTTGCTTTTAATACGGAGAAGTTACAGAGGTCTCAGTGTGAAAAAATGAAATTCCGTGACGCTTGGCCGCGCCGTATAATCGAATGAATCCTCGTATTGTGCCAAAAACACTCTTACATTTGGCATTTCATTAAATCTATGCAAGCAGAAGAAAACCAAATTCAGAAAATCGTTCTCCAATGGGCTACTGATGCATCGAAAAAGCAAAAATGTGCGTACAACAGCTACATAAAGTCGTTTTCATATGCTGTAACTGCGTTTGTTAATTAAATTCTTCGCATATTTCAACTTTTCTCTTCGTAAAACTTATTTTCTATGGATACAAGTTCTACATGTCAAATAAATAAATTGCTGATTTTTCTTGAACGAGAAATACTTTATATATTTTCCAAATTTCAATAACACAACATTACTAACTTTTGTTCTATGCACAGTTCGACATCATTATTATACGATATATAGTATCTACTCTTTCTTAGATTAGCTAGAAAAATAAATCAGATAAAAGTCGTGCAGTTCAAAATTTCGATGTGATAAAATGTAAGTGTCAATTTTCTTTATCAGGTGTCCATTCGATAGTTTGTTTTTATGCATAAAATGTAAAACCAACGTATCATTTCGATATAGCAAGAATGTGGATCGTTGCTATTAGAAACGCTGACTAGCCAGTGGTCAATCATAATCAAGTTTTAAACTTCTTCGAGAAAACAATGGATTATGCAGAATAGCGTCATCTATCAGACATTTCTCCTTTGTTTGTAAATTCATTAAAAATTCTTTGAATATGAGCTCACATCATAGAATTTTTTTGGACTAAAATTTAAAAATAAAATTTCGTTTACGAAAACGTACATGATTCATTTTTGAAAATCAGCCGGTATGTTCGATGGATAGACAATGAATCTAGAAGCGAAAGGAAAAAAGAAACTTTCTCATTGCTTGGCAAACTAACAAGCATGAGTTCTTCATCGTCTGCTTACAAAACTGCTATTAAACAACTTATCACTCGTATTCAAATTAATTCAAATGACACAAATTCAATTGTATGCGTTAAATACTAATTTTTGTTTTCATTATGACAAAATTTGTGTTTCTTTTTGTCTTTCAATTAGAATCAATTAAATACAATTATCGAACAATTTCTTCAAAGTTATCGTCTCAATGGTCTATTGAATGAGTGTTTACAATTTCTAATACAAATTGTTAAACAAATCGTTGATCTCTATCCAACTATAAATGATTTTCGTCCATTAATAATTCAATGGTTGAAATTTAAGCGTGATGTTGAAAAGAAAAATAAAGAATTTTTTGAATCAAAACTTAAATTACGTTCATTTCTTGATGTTGCTATACCAGCATCATTTAATCGTACGTGTTCGAAAGCAAAAGATTTTCTCCTATGTGAACTATACGAATATCGAAATGCCAAGTAAAATTCAACTACATTTTAGTTTTAAAAATCGAATTATCTTTTTTTTTTGTTTTGTTAAGTATAAAATCTACACAAATGATTGACGAACGTCGCACATTAGTTCGTTCATTAAATGAACATTTTTTTGGTGATGGTACAAATCATTTTTTGTGCGCACGAATTTTACTGGAACAAATAAAACTTGATTTAGCGTGTGGAAATACTTTAGATATGTAAGAATGACTATTATGATTGACATTCTATGTGAGTTATTTTCGTTTTGTTTAGTGATGAATCAAATAATTTAGTAAATCATCTACGTAAATGTTCACCAACAGTAGATGACATACATGGTATTGTACAACGTCTATGGCTTTATACAGAATATTATTTAATTAAATTTCAAGTTTATTATTCAAAATTAACGAACGATGTGAGTAGAAAAAAAAACGAAATGCGAACGTTTGAATGTTTGATTTCTATGTTGTTGTCATAGATGTCGAAAAAAATCAAACAAGATTATGAAGAACAAAAAAGACAAGCAGCTGAAAATAATGCTATTAATCAACTTGAAACTTTTCATGCAGAATCGATGACGATGGAAGCTCATAAAAGTAATAATCAGAATTAAAATGATGAATCGAAATTTCTAAGTGCAAAATACTTCAGTGTGTTCGGAAAAGAAAACAAAAGGTTTTGATTTTTCAACATAGAAATGTGATTATAATACTAATTGAATATACTACTTAAATTTTGAGAAAAGTAGCATGGCGTTAAAATAATTAAAATATTTCGATGTAGCGATAAGAATATAACTATTACTATGCATATGCCATTTTATGTATACTTTTGTTTAGTGTTAGGGAAATTTTCTGAAAAATCTATTATGTCAACATTATTTAAAAGTTGGGACATAATCAAATCGAAATCAACATCTTCGTGTACCATTGAAATTCTCAAACGAGTATCAACTATATATCCAAATGAAATAGATATGTTCTATTCCAATGTGCATACCATCGGTGCGCTGCTGGATCTATTTCAATATGTAATTTTTTTAATTTTTTTATTATCCTTATCGGAATAGTTTTTAATACAACTTTAGTGTTCAGAAGCAATGGAAATCTATCGATATTTACTTGATCTTCTTCCATCAAATCATTCAAGTCGAATGACAATATTAACCGCTTGTAATCAATTAGCGAATAAATGTTCGATTAATCTTGAAGATCGATATAAACCATTAGTAACAGTTTCATCTCGTGATTATCCAAAATCATCAACACAAATTTCAGCTTTCGATGTTGATGAAGCATTGAATTTAATCACTACAGCAGAAAATGCATTGCATATTAAAAATGTATATTGAAATTTTTATTTTGAATCAGATCTATTGAGCTTTTCTTTTTTAGTTTTCAGTATGTAAAAAAACACTTGAAACATTAGAAAAACGACCTATTGTGTCATGTTCATATGCGGATAGTTTCTTTGTGCGGTCACATTTGTATAATCTTCAATCAAAGCTCGTATTAAATGATGGTAAAAGAAAGTTCTTCAGTTAAGAAGCTTTTAGAATACATCTTTTTTGTTATTTTTGTTAGATGAACAATTAAAAGATTTCAATCGAAATGATTTTCTTGCATTAATTGAAGAAAGTCGATCTTACTGTGCTCAAGATTTACGGACGTCTCTCGATATTGTTGATGTTAATCGTCTACCGGAATTAACACGTATGTAAAAACAAACTATTTTATTTTCTTATTTTATATTTATTTATTTATTTATTTATTTCCATTTTTATAGAAGTTCAATTAACCCCAATAGTACTTCATGCCTTACAAACTTATTTATCTCAAGTAGCATATTTAATTTTACTCAATTTTGAAATTGGTTTATATAGAAACGCAAAAAATTATTTACTTGTTGGCCTAGAAATTTCTGTTTATTTACATGCTAAAAGATGGTAAGTTAAATGGAAGGAGAGATCATGAAAGTCATAAACTTAACAATATGCAGCGATTATAGAAGCGTATATTTACTACGGTTCAAACTCTAGAATGTTTGATCATCTTTCGAATTTCGTGAATGAATTATTTCAAGGGAAGTTTTCCAACTGATTAGTCGCTTTTCGATTAGAACAACTCTCAGCAATTAAAGTTGAACAGTTAGAAAAAAAACTTCTCTTGCTATTAATTGACTCCTTCTGAAAAAATGCGTTACTCTTTAGAATAATCTGAGTGTTTTATCGATACAATGATTCTTGCTACTATATTTCAAAACATTATTGAATCAGAGAGATTTCAAGGAAGTCATTTGAATAAAGTAGTTGCTAACTTTATCCTTTTAATAAATAAATTTCATTCTATGAATCAGCAACAATACGATAGATAATTGTTTTTGTTTTCAGAATTTAGAGAAAAAAAAGCAACTAAACAACGTAAGTAGCTGCTCGGTGTCACCACATTTCTATCTATGTTTGTCGTGCTCGTCTCTCCTTACTTCTTGATTCTTAGACAAAAAAAAACGAAACAATATCTATGATATTCTATTCGTTATTCTTTGCTTTGCTTGTACGAAATTTATGTTTGAATATGCACTTTTTTCTTACCATAGGTTTACATTTTTTCTTGCGCTGAATGCACAATTTTTTATTCTATCTCATCAACCGGATTGTGCTCGACGTAAATTAGATCAATTTTCACATCATTTATCAACATTAGATGTTTGTATTGATCGTCAACAGGATTTATTTATTGATTTTATTCATTCATGGCGTGAGTATGTTAAACTTGAATATGATTATCATACTCATTCATATGATCAAATACGTCATATATGTGAAACAAAATTATTTTATGAATACAAACAACATGATCTTTCATTTCATTGGCATCGATTACTTTATCATCGTCTGCATATTCTATATCGATTAACTTGTTTTCAACAATTAAGAAGAAATGGAAAATCATTTGAAAATAAAAAACGATTGATTTGGAAGTAAGAATCGATAGACGGGTATTATCAGAAAGTTGAGGTATTTCGAAGAAGAACTAAAGCAATAGGATGTTTTGATCGATTCTGAAAGCTTAAAATAAGGAATTCGATTACATTGAATCGATCTTGATCTGATTTAGATCTCAGAATTTTTGTCAAAAAATTCAGTGAAGCCAGCCTGTAAGTATTGATTAGAAACTGACTTCAGAGACATACGGATGATATCAGCTCAGTTTTCAGACTAAAATATGACATGCTTATTACTTGATTCAGTTGTCACTGTTGAAATTAAATCAAAATAATCATTCATAAAATAATCACTAAACGACAGCCGTATTTCTTTACTTAACCCTTCAAAATACTGCAAAAATAATAGTGAAGAGAGTTATTGAGATCGCTAGATAACGATTAGACCACATACTCAGAATGCAGTTTAATTTTGTTACTGAATCATTTCTCTCGAAACGTTCCGTGTCCAGAAAATGCCAAGGGAGAAACGCTAATTCCCGCTGGCTCCAATTTTCTTGAGTTCAGTCAGATCAAAATCAGTATAGGATGTGTACCTGCGCATCTTTAAAATGGTATTCTGACTTTATTTTTAAATAGTAACGCATCAACATCGGACAAATATACTGAATTTGCTTTTTGGACTGATTCATGGCTTTCATTTTTAACGTTAATCGAAGATCAATCACCTGAGATTCTCGATAAATCATCGTTGTGGCTACATCCAATAATTGTTCCAGAAGAATCTAATTTAACTTGTCTACCTGAATGGGCAACAATGAATCATAAAAAAGAACAACACCAGCAGCAGCAGCAGCCAACAGATAGTAAATGGAATAATATTCTATCTCCACCACAAGTAAATACAGGTCAACCATTTGATTTAAATTCTATGACAACTGAAGAAATACTTTCATTAACAAATGAACCTATATCGTTCAAAACCAAAACAAAACGACTACTCGAAACACCACGAGGAAAAACACCATTTCAATTAGATAATCAAAAAGTATTATCTGTAAGTGACATAACCACATTCTGAAATAATTATTCTTGCCTTTCTTTTTTTGTCTCTCTCTCTCTCAGACACCTAATAAATCTTCATCATCAACAGCCTCGACTCTAATGAGTACATTTCGAAATAAAATGCAAATCGATTCATCTTTATCATCTCCAATCTGTACACCCAATCGCACAGGGAAAAAACTTCCACCGTTATCCCTGGCAAATAGTAATACATCATCGCGACCACGACGAGCAGCAGCTATTAAAGCGGATGAACGTATTCAAAAAATTCGTAATGAAGATCATCCAGAAGAAAGTTTTCATCGTCTGACTACAAGCAGAAATTCACCACGAACTTTACCATCGCGTTTAGATGAGAACAATCAAGAGCCTATTGAATTACTTATTGATCAAATTGATGCATTACATATCGAAAGAAAACTCCAATTTGATGATGATGAAGACGATGAAACAACTACATCAACGAAATCAAACGATAAACTTCTACAACAATGCATTCGATTACATGATCGTTTAGCGTACGCTCCTACCGCGAAATTAATACGTTACTTAGCAGAATATATTATTTTATTATCAGGTGATCAAGATCCGTGGCTAATTGCTAGTTTAATTGTTGAAATGCAAGCTATTGGTTTTAGATATAATGCACTTTGCATTTATCAAAGAAAAAAACGGTAAAATATTATTTCATCAGTAATCGATTTGGTGCCTATTTTGTTTCTGTATATTAACATCTAATCATCGCTAGAGTTGGTTCGAGTCGTTAGCAAACATGAGTAAACGATAGTACTCTCGGAATGTCATAAAATACTCTCGTTTCTTTTCGGATGATTGATAAATTTCTTATAATGCTCTTTTTCCTTTTAGTCATAATAGTGATCGAAGTGGTACACCATTGCCAGCAGGTGCTAATGTTTCTCAAGAACATTTATCTCATTATATTGATGCGTTACATTTTCGTCCATTAACAATATCTTATTTAAAAGATATCTTAATTAATGATCTTCTTCCAGCTAAACAAGTATGTGTATGTCTGCATTCGTTCACACTTATTCAAGATCAAATTCTTGCTGTGCAAATACGTGGAAATTATTATGCGCCTGTTATACGACGTGTTATGTTTCCAAGATTATTAATAAAAAAGTTTCATTTTTTAATTGAATCAAATACACATACATTACATGGAATTATAGATCCTAATCGTTATTGGGCAATTAGAAGATATTTTGAACACTTGTTTGAACGTCTTATTGAAGATTTAAATCAAGTTTATTTAGTATCACCAATACGATGGTGGTGGTTGCCAGAAACAACTATATTCGATGGGAAAAAAGCTATGATTGACGATTTAATTACACCTTTAACAAGTAGGAATTTTGCTACCTTAAAACTAATTTAATCCCAAAATAATAGTAATCTTTGAAATTATGATTATTTTGAAAAAGGATTTAGACAAGTTGAAATTTGAAGAAAAATCGAGTGAATATGAGTTGAAGTTTTCTCGTCTCCTTGAATGCAACAAGGTCGGCAACTATTCTATAGGCAGAACAATTATTAGTTTTTAGTGATTGGCCATCAAGTAGAATTCACAGGAATAAACTTTTTTTTATCTCTGAAAACACAAAATTTTTAAAGTTTGAACTACGACATCTTTGACCAACGATAAAAAGATGAATTCTAACCTATGACTATTATATTTCAAATATAATATTTTCTGTTAATGCCTAGGTTCTTCTCAGCAACGTCGTTTTGTTGAATTTTTTCTGCATCAAACAATATTTTATTTGTCGTCTTTGGATGAAATTCGTCAAGAACTTTCAATAAATTTACCCTCATCTATTTATTCTCAAATTATATCAAGTCGTTTGATAGAACGTTTATTCGAATTTAAACAACGTACTTACACAATGAATTCTTCATCGTCGTCGTCATCATCAAATTCTCGTCCATCTCAAAATCTTCTACTTTTTCTTGATAATCACTTACATATATTTCCATGGGAACAACTTCATTGTATGACATCTCTGTTTCGACGAATCGTTGTCTATCGATTACCTTCAGTTTTACTGCTGGATGGTATGCATAAATATTATTATCATGCATCATCAGAATCCGAACAACAAACAAATGTCGGAAATAATGATATGACATTAATACCTGTTGAAAAAACATTCTATCATCGTATTGATGTTGATAAAGGTTTCTATATCGTGGATCCTGGCAATGATTTACCTCGAACGAAAGAACGTTTTCGAAAATTTCAAAATGAAAAACCAGATTTAATTGAAAAATGGAATGGAGTTATTGAACGTTTTCCCACAAATGATGCGATTAAAGATATATTTAAATCAAAAGATGTACTCTTGTAAGTCAAAGAATTTATGGAGTGAAACAAAAATGAATTCTTTTTTTATTATTTGAATATTTTTTAGATATATGGGTCATGGTTCGGGTAGTCAATTCTATCCAGTTGATGATGTACAAAAGAATTCATCTCGTTTATGCGTTTTATTAATGGGCTGTTCGAGTGCGAGACTACAATCATTAGGAGATTTCGAAGTATTTGGAATGCCATTTGCTTATTTAACATGTGGAGCGTATGTATTTATTTTCTTTTAACTCTTGATAAATAGTTTGTAAGCAGTGTTTTCATTCGCCAGTTGAAAACAATCAGGACTAAAGATCATTAATTTCTTGAGATAATGTATCTTCGTATGAAGTATCTTTCAGAAAAATTCAGTTGCCTTAATGTCGTGAGTTCTTAAATCAATTTAAGAAATAAATCGAATTAGGAGCAGGAAGACGCATTTTTTCTGAAAATATTCCTTATTAATACAGTATTCTGATTTGTCTTTTCCTCTAGTGCAACCATATTGGGATGCTTATGGGATGTAACCGATCGTGATATAGATGGTTTAACATTTTTTCTACTTGAACAACTTAAAGCAGGTGCATCACTTGGTGAAGCATTACGACATGGTCGTGATCTATGTAAATTAAAATGTTTAAATGGTGCTGCACCGGTTATTTATGGTTTACCTGTACGAGCGCGTTAGCACAAAACCAGCCAAAACTAAACAATTTTTCCGTACCGATTAATATAACACACATCCATACACACATATATTTTTTCTATTCTAGTCAAATAACAAAACAAACAGTTGTAGATTATCCATTTACTCTGCTTATTATTTTTCTAATGTAGATAGATGCAACTATTTCTGTGTCCAGTTCTTCCTTTATTATATTTCTTGGTCCTTTTTTCCTTTGACGTTTGATATTCTATTTTTTTTTGATCACACAATTTGATGAATAAAATTGCACTATGATTCAATAACCACCACGCAAGAATAATTGGCTCAAGTAAAAACAGATTTTGGTACATATAATGATGACAAACCGACTTTGTATAAGTAGTACTATAAATCTACTCAGTGCATTATGTGATTTAAAAAATGATGGAATCTCAGATATCCTTTGCGTTTGTCGCACATACATAGTGTATCGGATAAATTGTTATTCAGAAAGGCGATGTGCACAATCAATTCGTAACATAAGAAAACAAAATGAAGATCGCATTACGATAAAATATTTTATTTAAAAATTATCGGAAATTGTGCATATAATGATTTTACGAATAAATCTTATCATATTTAACTTAGTGATCTTATCAATTCTGCAATATTTCCTTTTCTTTCGATCAATGGTAAATATCCTTAGAGAAAAGTTAGTGCTACTATTTTTAGTACGAACCAAAAAAAACAAAATAAGGTGGAAAATAAAGGCATAAATATGGTCTGGCTAGTCGCTTTTGTTTCGTATAAATGATCAACAGTAACGTTTGTAAAAAATATATAAATAATCATTTTTTTTCAACATGTTGATTTGCTTCGAGTTGTTGAATACGTTGATTAGCATCGCGTAATGCTACATCAAGAGACATGGATTTTTCTTGTAAACCAGCAGCACGTGCTTCTGCTTCACTATATAATAACGAATTATCATTAATATCTATATAAAAAAAAGAACGATTTTACTATAAACTTACGCTAATTGTTGTTGTAATTGTGCAATGGTTCGTAATGCATCAAAGCCAAGTTTTGCTGATTTCGAAGCTATTGAACTAGCTCCATCATCATCGCCACCGGATCGTCCTAGCCGACGGCGTTCTGTTAGACCACCACGACTTATTGCTTCAAAAGATACATGTTCAGCTCCTATGGTATCATCGTCATCCTATTCAAGAAAAAGAACAGGAAGTTAATAATGCTATTAATAGGCGATCTAATTCGCTATACTTTTCGTCGTTCGCTTGAAATATCAGGCCAATCTGATTGATCTTTTGCTGATGGACGTTCAACCTCACGTTTTGGTGGATTCGTATCGACTAAACTTTCATCACTCGTCAATTCAGCTAAGAGAACTTTCGATGTATAGATCCAATCATAGCATTCATCCTATAGACAAATATAATTTTATTTAAATAGCTTGATCTATATTTCGACACATAAAAAAAAACCGAAAAGATTATATGCACATTTAGCAATAGAAAATACAATAATAAATAATACCTGTAGGCTTAGCTGTAATAAATAATTTCATGCTTTTAAAATCGTCGTTTATGTTTTTTAGTTTTGAAGAAAATAAAAAGAATGATTACCTGCATACGTTTCAAATCGAGTACTTCTTTTTCTGCATCACTTTCTTTATGTAATTGTTTAGTAAACATTTCTTCAGCAGTCAACGCTGCACAACATCTAGACAACAAAAAAAGACGAGTTTATTACAGAAAGAAAGACATTTTAGGTTTGAAAAGAAAAATTGTTATTTACTTGACAATATGCTTCGTTATGGAATTTATTTGTTCGCATAGCTTTTTTTGTGTTTTAATTAAACTTTCGGTTGATGCACGGCTAGCTTCAAGATGATCAAGACCTTCTCGTGATAGTTTAGGTTGATTGGGAGCGAGATCAATAAGAATTTGAATTAACCAATGAACCATATTTGAATCGAGTTGAAGAGTCTGTAGACGAGAGAACATCTATTTGATTACTGAGAGCAATCAGAATAATTTACCTCGTCTGAAATACGACCATTATGACTTTCAACATAATGACGAAGAGAAACAAGACCCTTGTTAGCTTGTTGTAATACTGCTGTAGCTTCCACACTAGAAAGAAAATATTTTTTGTAGCGATTCTAGATAAGATCATAGTTTTTCTTTATGATTTTTAAACAGGTATTTATTTTCATTTCGATCCCTACTTCAGTTGAAGATAATCACTTTTTTATTCACAACACATTATAAGTAAATGACTCATACGTAGACTTCACACATCGAAAAATTTCTATTGAATCAATCTCTCATTTCCCTTCCAAACAAACCTTTCGAAATGGAAAATCTGATCTTCTAATTGATTTTCAAACATGGAACTATTATCCGTTCCAGAAGTCAAGGCAGTCGGTTGATTTTTGAATAACGTTTGATAGGAATACGATACAGACCTGCGGTTTTCACTGTTTGATAGCCAAGACCCAGACGCATATGTTCATAAGCAAAATAGTTTCTAAGGAAAAATTTAAAGATCGGATTTTCAGAGGATCTTTGTAAAACTACTCTGTATTTCTGGTAACTGTTATAGAAGTCTATAGATTTTCTTATATATTCGGAATCAGCATTAAAAACTGAGCCGACCAATACATATTTCGAATCTTTCACGAACTTTTGTTTTTGTCGAGAAATTCACTCCTGTAGTCTCGCTCAAAAAGTAAATTCCATCAAAATGCTGTTTTTGTTGATTATTCATTTACTACTTTGGTTTCTAACAGCATTCTACAAACCTTGAACCTGCTTCTTACTGTCCAAATGGAATTTTGATGAATTCACTTTTTGACCGACCCCTGAACGAGACCACAGGGGTGAATTTCTCGACGAACACAAAAGTTCGTGAAAGATTCGTAATACGTATTGGTCGACTCAGTTTTTAATGCTGATTCCGAATATATAAGAAAATCTATAGACTTCTATAACAGTTACCAGAAATACAGAGTAGTTTTACAAAGATCCTCTGAAAAACCGATCTTTAAATTTTTCCTTAGAAACTATTTTGCTTATGAACATATGCGTCTGGGTCTTGGCTATCAAACAGTGAAAACCGCAGGTCTCTATCATATTCCTATCAAACGTTATTCAAAAATCAACCGACTGCCTTGACTTCTGGAACGGATAATAATATAAATTTGATACTTACATATTTTTAACAGCATTTCCTTTCTTTTGTTCATCAAGTTCATCACTACTATCTTTCGTTGATTTTCCAACAAAAGCTACTGCTTTATTAATTCCTTCAAGCCATTCATCCATTTGTGAATAAAATGCTAACCATTCGCCTTCACTTATTTTTCCTCCTGTATAAGCATAGGTATTAAATTTACTACTCCATGATTCAAGTACATTGCTAAAAAATATCACTGTTTGAGCTAAGCCATTTTCTCCCGTCATTCGTATACGATATTGTGAATGTAAAATTGAAATATTCTGTAAGATAAAGAAAAACAAAACTATTTTCTATTAACTCATATCGAATACTCACCTCAAAAAGATCTCTAAGTGCTTGCTGTTCAGTATTATCGCCGCTATTTGTCGATGGATGACGACTAAGTAATCGCTCAGTCATATCAATCCATTTTTTTAATTGTCTATCGGCTTTTTTCATACGTTCTTCATTGATCAGTACAGTATCGCCACCGAATTTTTCTATTTCATGCGTACATGAATCTTCCCATCGTTTGATTTCATTTAAATAATCGATTGCTTTTCGCGGATCAGGTATTTGACTAAGTTTTCCTTCGAGATCACTTTGAAAAAGCGAAAAGCAAATGTTTGCAAGAATACACTTTCTCTAAACCTTACAAATGATCTTGTCGAAATGCAATTCGAAGTGTTTCAATCGATTTAATGAGACGAGCAAGATTTTTCGTTGTTTCAAATTCTCGTTGTCCTTGTTCACGATCAAATGTTTCGACGATTTCACGCCATGCATTCGCAGATTTATGCACATCAGTTAATTCAATTGTATCTTTATCCATGAGATAAATAGAAAAATGACTAGCTAGTGTATACCAAGTTTGTTCAGCAAGACTTAAGCGTTTTGATGTGGCTAATTTATGTTCAACAATAACCTTTAGAATGAAACACAAGTTTTCATTTGGAAAAATAAATTAAAAGAAAAATAAATCTACTTTAAGAGCAATAGTATGTGCTGCTCCTCGCCATAATTCCTTTTCGGATGCAATCAAATTGATTTGTTTTTCCAAACGTTTACGTTGTAAATCGTACAATTCATGATATTCAGTAAGGAGTGAAGCATTCTTTTGAGATTCAGTTAAAGCTTGGTGAAGCTAAAGCAAATTTTTATTTGTTTATTTATTTACTACTATGGATAATTAGACGAGCAAATAAAAGAGCTGTAAGCGCTTACTCTGATTTATAGGAGAAGAAAAAAATAATAATGATAATAGGCTAATTTACTAAAAGTTGATGGATTATTAACATGAGAATAAAATATAGAACGAAGAGAAGAAACAGTGCTTACATCTCTTTGAGCTATTTCAGCTTCTTCAGTAACACGTCGATCATGTTCACGAACATCTTCCAATTCCCTAGAAGTAAAAACAAGCAAACGACAAGTATGATTATGAGATTAATTATGTTTACATGTCACAGAACAAGTGTATGCGTCTTAGAATTGAATTGCTCGAGAATTGCTTTTATAGCTAACGCGTAATAGTAACATATGGACAAAGGTAAATAAACTATATACATAAACCAATGATGGGTTTTTCTCTTTATCAAGACATTAAAGAAAAGACGATTGCTATTGTCACATACATATATATATATATATATTTATACTCATGTCGACTACATTTTCATCTCATCGAATCGTGAAACCTAAACCTATCCGATGCAACCCATTGCCTATTCAAGGTAATTTTCTTTCGAAATACAATCTACCCGAAATTTTCTAATTTGATTGCAAATAAAATTAAACTATTTTTATTGATAGCTCGAAAAAAAAGAATCGTCAAAATTCTACATATTTCATGGAAAAATAAGTAGCTTAGAAAAGTTTTTTTTATCGCCAGGAAATACTTTGCATGCATAAATTTCTCAGCAACCAAGTAACTACGAAGAGAAAATAATTGCTAGTCTACTAAAATCGTTCGATACAAGTGTTCTTCGAATAATCGTCTGTT
Source organism: Rotaria magnacalcarata (assembly GCA_900239745.1). NCBI lineage: Eukaryota > Metazoa > Rotifera > Eurotatoria > Philodinida > Philodinidae > Rotaria > Rotaria magnacalcarata. The sequence continues at coordinate 14,540 of OENM01000390.1, read as the reverse complement.
GTTCATATCATCTGTGAACACTCATTTGTCAGAATTAAATAAAAACCTATTGAGTTCATATATAAATAATGTGAAAAAAATTCGATTAAGTCTCGCTAATAGCAATTCAAAAGTACAATAGAATGGGGAATATGTCATCTCAACAAATAGAATATATCATTTATAAGAAAGAAAATAATCTGTGATTTTGATTGCTCTAAGATCAAATTAAGACATAGTAGCTGTATCGTTCGATATCCCAATCGGCAAACATCTCGAAACACAGATGTCTGAAATAATCTTCTCATTCATCGATGCAAGTAGCTGAAAACCTTTCAACTATTTTATGCAATATGCTCATTTTCCATGAAAAACTATTTAATTTTTTTCTTTTGTTTTAGTTGATTTAAAAGCTTGTGATTATGCAACATTACTCCGTGTTGCCAAAGTTTCAAATGCAAATAAAATCGATCGTACACCAATGCAATCGGATGCATTAGATTCAAAGTTTCGCAATAAAAAACGTACACGAATTCTGTTTACATCATGGCAAGTTGCTGAATTAGAACGTTTATTTGCTGAACAAAAATATGTTTCAGCACAAGAGCGTTCAGTAATAGCAATGCGTATTGGTTTATCACCAACACAAATAAAAATATGGTTTCAAAATCGCCGTTATAAATCAAAGAAAACAACAACAATACTTTTACATACAGCATAAGTGTGCCAACGGTTGTTTTGAATTGAATTAATTGTTCAGCTAGACGACGATCAAGAGCACGTTGTGCAATTAATTCTTCGTGTAGACTAATCAAAAGAACAAAAATATATTAAATAAAAATATTGTTTTTTTTCCAATAAAATAAAATATTTAGTTAAACCTTTTTATTTGTCGAGGTACACGTGATAATAGAGATGAATAACGTTCACGTAGTCTACATAATAATTCACCGCGATCTTTACATTCAACACTGACCTTGACAAGTAAAAACGATTTGCATAAGTCAATATTGAAATTTTTCATAGTTTACTTGACGAATTATTTCATGAAAAACAATATTATAAATATTTTGTTCTTCTTTAATTAATTCCAGTAGATTATGAAGCTATAGAAAAACGGAAATAAAAAGGTTTGTATTGTCAATGGAAAAAAAAACACAATTTTCCATTAATACCTGAGTTTGTCCATGTAAATCACAATCTTCAACGGTAATCTTTTCTAATAATGCATCCATTGTATGCCTTAATTTTAATACTTGTGTTCGTCCAATGGGTTTTCTATGAAAAGAAAAGTTAAATATCCTAACAAAATTCTTCAAATCGATTTTCTTACAAAGATGGAAATACGGTTACATGATTGACGTGTTCTTCCGTCACAGTTGTGTGTTTTCTATTGATATAGACATTTATCAGTATGATTCTTTAATAGTAAATTTAGGACACACGAATAATTACTCGTCATAAACTTCGATGGGTGTCACACCGACATTTTTAACTAAACGAAATTCATCTGGTATTATTGATTCAGGTAATATTATATCCTAGATTTAAATATTTATCAAGTTCGATTTATGTTAAACGTATGAATATATATATATATATAACAAACTTGTTGTGGTTGAGCTTCATTTCTCTTAGCACGTATAGCACTTTTATCAGTTGTTCGTTGTGACGCAGATGGCTTGCTTTGTTGTTCCTGAGTCAAAGTAGTTGTTGCGGCTTCGCATAGAAATGATATATCACTAAATAAACATTATTTTAACTCTAGGCATATAACATCATAATCAGAACTTACTGTCCAGCTCCGCATGTACATGGATTTTGTTCGAGTAAAAAACGATATTTATCTCGTTGTCTTGGAAAATGCCAAGCATTATCTGGTCGCCGTGAAACTCCCTATATTCACAATAAAGAATCAGTATATCGAGAATAAATTATTTTTACAGGTGGCATCTGTCGTAAAATTTTAGCTGCATTTCCTACACCCGGTGGTCCTAAATATTCAGCTGGTAGAGCCGTTTGACGTAATGCAACCATAAGTTCATGTGGTAGAAAATCATTTTCTGCTCGACCAGTGGGTCTTTGTGATTGTCCTAAATAGTTACAAAGGAAAATTTACTCGATAGTAATCAATGATAGAGAAAAATAAAAAAGACCTCGGAGTTGTGGTAAAACACAAGCACTATTAGATTTATTTCCATTCGTTTCCTGTTGATGAACTTCAACAATACTCATTGTTGATTAATATTTGAGATGCTATTGAATATTTCTAATTGTCGTTTCCTCTCTAATCAATAACTATCATTGCTATTTCAATCACTCATGGCAACCACCTCTATGCAGAATAACACAACTCTATTTAAAACAATATCGATACTAGCGCCATCTCAATCGATTGGTCATCGTTTTATTTGACCTTTATTTGTTTGTTTCGATCATCGATCCATTGAAGTAATAGATTCTATTCAGTTCTTTGCAAAAAAAATTTTAATATGGAAAATCCAACTGAAAAAACTCCTTCATCATCATCATCGATTGATGAACGAGATCTAGTAGTATCAATGCGTAAACTTGATTTAATAAAAGAACTAGGGTTTGTTACTCATTAAATATTTCTTCTCATTTTTTCATCGTTTAACTTTATTGTTGTCTTCAATAGAGATAAACAAAATCAACTACAACGTATTCAAAGTAATCTCAACCAAAATACTGATACAGTTACACGCGAAAATCAAGTTTTACGCGAATTTCGTAAAGAACTGGATATGCTCGTACAGGAACGTATGTCACACATCGAAGAATTAAGATTGATTCATGCAGATATTAATATTGTATGTCGAAGAAAAATTATTAGTTGTTTTCATCTCTTTTTTTTCTCCCTTCTATTCTAAGATGGAAACAACAATAAAACAAGCTGAAGAAGAACGAATAAGAATACTACAAGAAAGTAGACGTCTATTAAAAGACTATCAACCAATGAAGGAACAAATAAATAACTTACGAGATGTTCTTAATCTTGAAAAAGTTCCAGATAACGAAGAAGATGAAGTTGCCTTAATGACCATGCAGTAAGTCGATTCTTATTTAAAGAAATGTTTTCTTTTTAATATGTCTTTTCTAGATTAATCGCACAACAATCAACTGAACATGATCCAATGTCATCGAATCGAAATTTACACTCATCAACAACAACATCAGATAATAATAACGAACAACATCATCTATTAATCTCGCCATTTATTCATCCATCACAACAAATGAATAATTCAATGAATGCTGGTCCTATTTCAACGGGATCATCGAATAATAATCAATCACAAGCATCAGGAATCAATGCATCTAAAGTACTAAGTGGTATGGGATCTAACATCGATCGTTCAGCATTTCGTCAACAACCACCACCAATGAAGGTAAACTTTTGCTTTGTGATTCTCTGAAATCATTTGAAGAGATTGCAAATAATCATGGAAGCGTAAAGTCTATTAGATCAAGTATTCCTTAGGGAGAAAAAAAGGTAGATCAAAATTCCTACCAAACTGAAAGAGGAAATTAATTTCTTCACGAGTACAATGCCCATAGATCCATTTTATAGTTTGAAAAAATTGAACTTTCAAAACGCTTGTACAATAAATAGATAAAGTAGATTTAAATCTTTGTTGCATTTCTAGACTTGTCAATCATGTCAGCAACAAATTCATCGCAATGCACCTATTTGTCCTATATGCAAAGCTAAAAGTCGTTCACGCAATCCGAAAAAACCAAAGCGTCGTCATTTAGATATTAATCCTCAATAATAATGCAACAAATTTTGTATAAATCTCAATATGTGTTTTGTCGCTGTACAATTTTTTCTTATCAATTCGTTGTTTTTTTTTTCTTTGAATGTGTCTTATATACGCAGTATAAATGTATGTCATTATATGAATATTTCATCGATTGTAGATTTGAAAACAACAACAATGGCTCGTCGATATGATACACGTGCAACAATATTTTCTCCTGAAGGTCGTCTATATCAAGTCGAATACGCTTTAGAAGCTATATCACATTCTGGTGCTTCATTAGGTATTCTTGCTGAAAATGGCGTTGTACTTGCCGGTGAAAAACGTAATATAAGTCCATTACTTGACGATGTTAAATATTCAGAAAAGATATACAAAATTCATGATGATCTTTGTTGTTCAGTTTCTGGTATAACCAGTGATGCTAATGTTTTAATTAACGAATTGCGTATGATTGGACAACGGTATGTTTGACTGTACAACAAAATTAAATCACCACAAAAGATTTCTATTTAGATACTTATTAACATATCAAGAGCCAGCACCAATCGAATATATTGTTTCACGTTTATGCAATATAAAACAAGCGTATACACAATACGGTGGTAAACGTCCATTTGGTGTATCGTTTCTTTACATGGGCTGGGATAAACATTATGGTTATCAATTATATCAATCGGATCCAAGTGGAAATTATGGTGGATGGAAAGCAACATGTGTCGGTCATAATTCTCAAACGGCTATATCGATTCTTAAACAAGAATATAAAATAGGTGAAACACAATTGAATGATGCTTTGCGTTTGGCTATAAGAGTATTTAGTAAAACTCTTGATACAACAAAATTAACGCCGGAAAAAATTGAAATCGCTGTTTTGCAGCATGATGATAAAACAAATCAAACAACAATTCGAATGTTGAAAGATGATGAATTAACAACTTTGATTAAACAGTATGACGATGAACAGAGTAAATTAGAAGCAGATAGGCAAAAACAACAATCATCTACAGCTGAAAAAGATAAAAAATAACAAGTAGATTAATTGAAAACAAATGATTAAAGCTGTTAAACATTCAACCATGAATTCTCTTTTTCGTCCTTTGATTATGACGTTTGTGTTGGTTCTTTTTTTTTTATTTGGAATATATACTAGAAAAGAAGGTTTGAATAATTGAAATTATAAACAAAGCAACAAACAAAAATATTTCATTTTGAGATCTTTTCAACAAACAAAAGATTAGAGAAATCTAGTTCAAGATGGACTGGGTGAACTCAGGAGAAAATAGCATTTTCAGGCTTTTGCAACGTGTGCACAAATGAAAAGTGAAATACTGTATTGAAATCTGTTTGAGCTAAACGGTATTTTCTTCTGTAACCATCCATAACATTTTGCTAGCACTTGTAAAATGCAAAATTCGATCGCTCTCTCTTTATATTTTTAAGTGGTATTAATAGGCTTAGTACGTATTTCAGGGTGATTATAAATATGTTTTTATTTTTTAAAATGATTTTTTTGCGGACAATATCAATTTTTCGAGAAACACGATTCAATGTTTGTATGAATAGTAGTACCGTATTTTGCAAACATTTCTAGCTTTCGTACTGAATCGTAGAACATATTTTCGAGGGTGTGAATCTTTGAAAATATTCTCTTGTCTATAAAAGAGAATCGCCTCGAAATTCTTTGAAAAAGAAAATAAATTTTTTAGATTGATAATAAAAAGGATGCTCGATTTGTCCTATAAATTTACACCATCTGACGTTTCTTCACGTTATCTTGTAAATCTTTTCAAACAATGTCATATGTATTTGACAACTGATACTATACAAATCGATTGTGGTTGTGGTCCACAGTCCGAGAAAAATGGTGTCATGTAGAGTGCAGTGTCAATATGAATGGGTAGGAAAAATACAATAAGTCTATTGTCAATATTTCCTTGGTTATCATTCCATTCGGTACAAAATAAAATGCACTCAACTGATTCATGCCGATCGACTCACGAATTTCCATTGAATAACAAAGACATGCTCTACTTCGCAATTTTCGCTGGTATTGCTCTTTTTGCAACTGTTTCGAATGGCTTACCTACAAAATCCAAAATGAACGAACCAGAATGTTGTTGTTTACCAGATCTATTTAGTTCTCAAATCACTACATCCACTGGTATGAAATTACCTGATGGTACAGCTTTCAACACTTATGTAAATCATTTTTGCTCTCCGAAGAAAGCTTCATCTAACATGTCGACTATATATTCAATAGGGATATTACAATTTTTCATATGATGCAAACCGTGGTTTCGTTGGTATGAAAGGTGTATCGTTTTCAGTACCAGAACAACAGAAATCGAACGTATGG
>OENM01000389.1:55933-84276 GCA_900239745.1 Rotaria magnacalcarata | reverse complement strand
TTTTGCAGTACACATAACTCTCGGATGAAATCCAAAGTTTCCACATTTATTTATTGTCACACTCGGAAGTGCTTACAAAAACAGAGAAACATGGAAGGACGGGAGGGATAGGAAGTAACAAACAAAAAACAAAACAAAACAAAAGGGAGAGACAAGGTAGAAACAAAGATAAAGATACATGAAGCAAATGAAAGCGGTAACGAAATGAACACAGAATACAAGTAGCAGGAGTTGTAAAGGTTGAGATAGAATGTTAAGGGGCTGTTAGTAAATTACGGTTTCGTGTTCCCTCTTTCCTATATTCCTAATTATCACTTTGCTCATTAAAATTAAGACAGTCTAGGAGAAGGGAGCGGTGTTTTAATTTTAAACGTTTAACCCGTTTCAACATAAGTAAATGGTCAACACCATCTTTAGCTTGCTTATGGAAATTATCCTATAGGAATACATCTTCAAGAAATAAGAAAGAACCTAAATCTGAAGAACCCATCTTTTTTTAATCTTTTCGGGATATAGCGCTTGAATAAGTATCAAGTGGTTCTTCACGGGTAAGACTCAAAAGATCCTTAGCGCGAACAAATGGGGCACGATGAACTAAGCGTATTGCTACTCTATACTTTCTTCTAAGTGCCTCTTGGTGTGTTGTTGGGAGAAAGGGGGAAAATGGAAAGATACAAGCGAAATGGGGAAATATATAGGCGAAAAATCATCTTCTCAAAGTGTCTTTGGATAAAATTTTGCCGTTACGCAGCCATTTGAGCTTATCCAACGATCTTTGGATATTCTCCTGGCTTTTGTTTACAGTGGGTCTCAATGATAATTTACTCGTCCAAGTAAAACCAAGATACTTGAACGAGTCTACAACGACAAATTTCTGTCCTAGCATATATATGTCTACCGTATGCTTTCTAATTTGAGAATAGAAGATTTGTGCAACAGTTTTGCCGATATTGATTGGTTGTTTCCAGCAAATCGAATATTCAGCAATCCTGTCGCATACTTTACTTCCTTCAACCTCTAAATACTTGACTAGGGATGAGAAGGATTTTTGGATGGATGCTCTAATGAGCACACTCAAGTCATCGGCGAAGATATGGCTTGAGTGAGCTCCCAGATAAGCTACTAAGTCGCTATGGTATACTACGAATATAAAGGGACGGAGACTACTGTCTTGTGGAAGATCGACCTGTACTTGAAAACTTCTGACTTTGTTTGGCCATAGTAACGGGTGGCCAGAATAAATGGCGGTCTCCGCATTTCTTGAGTATTTTCGTCAATTTTCATATTTTCGAACTGAGCTTTGTTTTGAACGAATCGTCTTTCGATTCTCTACAAAAATAGTCCTTTTTATTATCTTAAATAGTTTCCTTTAAATTGAGGCAATCGATACAATCGATTGGTCCAAGATGAACAACTTTCAAAAACAACATCGAGAGAAACTTTACGAACAGCACGTTTCACTTCGTTAATTAATGTCGTTTTAGATGTTACTGCGTCCCAGTTAACTTGATGTGCGAGTTCATCCCATATACAGTAATTTAATGGGTTCAAATCAGGACTGCTTGGAGGCCAATGATCTTTGTCGATGAAGCATGGAAAGTGCTTTTCACACCATTCTTGTGATTTCGCATGAATGTGTGGCTTTACACCGTCCTGCTGAAAGGTCCAATCGGCTCCAAACGTATTATGACCAGACTTGAGAGCAGCCGGTAGGACCTCCTTGATGTATCGATCGTGGTATACTGTCCCGTCCTCGAAAATGACTAAAGGTGATACACCTTTAGAACAAACTGCGAGTCAAACCATTACTTTTTGCGGAAACTTACGTTTTTGCCGAATACCACCGTTGATATCAGCAGCTAAACGATTAACCGCCCATCTTCGATCGTTTTGAGAACTATAAATTCCGTCAATGTCGAACATCTTCTCATCAGAAAACAAAATTTTCATTGTGTTTTCTTTTCGGAAGTTTGTTCGTATCCAATTAGCAAACTTCATTCTTTCTTCTTTATGCTCATTAGTGAGCAATGGTTCGTTTTGTATTTTACAGGCTCGCAGTCCTAGATCATTTTTGAGTATTCGTCGAGCACTGGTTCTAGAAATACCCAACTCACGAGCTACTTTTCNGTATGTTTTTGCACCATCTTTCGATTGTCCGAAGACCGATTAAACTATTGAGATCGCGAAAAATTTTTGTCGGCCCATCACCACTTTGATACTTTGAAAGTACCAAATTTTGAAAATCTTTACTTTTCATGAACACAAGTAAATCCAATGAAATTGAATTCATAGATAGGGAACTACTCTGTCTTGGAGAGAATGGAAAGGTGATTCGTTTAAAAAAAATTATCCAGAACGAATGAATATTAATGAAAATATTTGAGAAATACAGAGACCGCCATTTATTCTGGCCCACGCGTTACATCTAAAATAAAGCTAAAAAATGTGCATTCTTAAGTCAATATTGAGATTACACTAGATTCGCTCGTGCTTGTTGTGGATAAACGATATGCATCTTAAAACGCAATACTATGTTCTATAATAATAGAAGTGCTGCTCTAAACACTATATTACTTCGCTCAGCACTACTTCGCTCGGTACTAAAAAAATCTAGAAACCAATTTTCAAAAAATTCGTGTTTTTCTCAGAGTTCAATGAATTTGTATAAAATTGGTCCGAAAGTCCGACCCGAAAATTCCGTGGGCCGAAATTCCTGTAACCCATCTGTGAACGTGCACCCGAGAATGAATATATGCATTCTAGACGGAAAACGCACCGAAACAAAATGAAACCACATGAGGTTGAGCAAAAATTAGGACAAATCTCACCGAAATCGAGTTAGAAAAAGTTAGTTTGATGTAATCTCTGATCTACTCGTACAGATTCATGTTAAATATCTAGTTCATAGACCAATTTGAGTTGTAACTTTACTAAAATGGGGGTATTTCTGTCATAGCTCTCTTGAATGAGTCTTTTACTTCACTGCGTTATGAAGCTGATCGAACGTTTTTCGGAGCATAGCTTGAGCTGTAGCAAATCGGATGCACTTAACTTCACTATCGCCATATAGTATTAGTGAGTAGTAATTAAATGCCGTTTTCTTGGTGATCCTGCCAAGCAAGTTTTCTATTTATGGTCGGTTATCAATCGTGTTTTCCATGAAAATAATTTCGAAGCTATAATATGTGAAGCCTCTTAGCTAGATAGTTTTCGATAGCTACGTTCTGCACGACTAAATCCTTTCAGTAGAGGGTTGTCGATGCTAACGTCGCGTTACCTTGTCGTTATTTCCTACAATTATAGCTTTGCAAATTTACACTTCTTTTTTAAATAAAATTTTAAAATACTTAAAAACTGAAGGTTACATTTGTGAAACAGTGCCAAAAAAGTGACAGAAATCTTCTTAGTCAAAAGTAACAAATTTCACCTCGATAAACATAACGTGTTTTAAAGACAATAAATTTAAAAGTGTCGTTCAATCGATTAATGATTGCCCCTTATTACCCAATACTCAAAAACATTTTGCTGGGAAATGGCCCATGACTCAAAAATTCCTGTCTACGCCACTGCCTTGATAGATCAAGCTATAACTAATCAAGAAAAAGCATATATTTATCATCAAGTTGAATGGGCCACGGATGCACAAGGAAAATATGCCGATGCAATCGCATTTTATACGCAAGCAATTGAAATCAAACAGGCAATTTTCTATCCTAATGACGCTGGTTTGGCTGCTTCTTATAGTGGAATTGGCTTAGTCTATGACGAGATGGGTGACAATTTGAATGGGCTCTCATCACATCAAAAATCAATAGAAATCTACGAACAATCTTCTACTTCAAATAATCCTCATCTAGCTACGTCTTACGATAGTATTGGTTTGGTATACTCCAAGATAGGTGATCATTCGAATGCACTTCTATTTCATTAAAAGGCATTGAAAATTCGCCAAAAAATATTTCCAAACAATCATTCTGATTTCGCCGATTCGTACAACAATATTGACTTGGTGTAATTCAAAATGAATGACCATCCGAATGCTCTTTCGTTTTATGAACGTGCTCTTGACATTCAACAATGTTCATTATCGAAAAACCATCCTAATATTCGTAGTTTGCGAAAGAATATTGAACTTATAAAAAAGAAAATGTGATCGATTGTGATCTATTATTAAACATAATTATGATCATACATCGCAGTGTCCTGATAAATCCCGAGGGGGACGTCCTTTGCAAATAATTTTTTCGCTGGAATCCTGATAACCGCTGCGATGTATACATATGATTAAATCACAAATATTTACTTAATAATGTTATTAACTCAACAAAAAATGAACCTGCAGTCGCCGTTGTGAACTTCTTTAGTGCTTGAAGTAATTAAAAACGTTTTTAGAATTTTTATGAGGATATTTTCCTTTTAAAACTCCTGTAGTGTAAATTACAAAGTTTTTGACTTTGTTCTACGCTCATCAATTGACACAAAGCGTTGAAGCATATATAACCTAGTTTTCAATATTATCACTCTTTTTCTAATCTTTTCATTTTCAAAAACCACTACACGAGTAAATTCTACAGTATCACTCATGGGTGCAATCATATGCACAGATTTAGATTGCAGTCTCTCGTTAGTATGAGTAAAGTCTATATTATAACTAAAAGTTCTGTACAATCCTCGCTGAAAACGAAGTTAGTTGCCTGTATGTTCAATATAAATAGAAGATTTAAAATTATTTGCTCGTACATAAAGGTACGAACATTCATTTTTTTTTAATTCTCTGTTGCCTTTTGTCCATATGAATTGACAGCAAAGCTCAACTGGTCACATCAGCTAAATTATCTTTGCGTTCAATGTTAAAGAGATCAAGAAATAAATAGTCATCAAAATCACTTGCTAAATTATCACGAAAAGAATCTCGGGCAATGAAAAAACAATGACATGATATCGATCTAGCGAAAATTTGCTCTTCATGACATAGAATTGAGAGTTTCGTAATACAATTAGAATAATCTTTTTATTTCAATATTTGATTGGAATATCAAAAGAATAAACAAATAATTATAGATTTTTGAAAGATAGGAATTAGTATGGGTTAAAATTCGGTTCAAAACAACATATGATCTCTCATTAATGCTGATTATTATTAACTAGATTTCTTTCCATAGAGATTTTTGAAAGATTAACAGATTATTTTGAGATTAAACATAACAGAGTACTCGACGTGAGTCATTTTTTTATTCACAACTAATATAAATTCAATTAAAATGGTTTTTTCGATAACATTTCAGCTGAGTAAAAAGCAAAAGATTTTTATTAAAAAATCGGAGCATCATATATTTATGGTGATGTAGAATTCTTATCTTTAAGTAGAACTCAAATATAATAGCATCCATATAGAAGAGCCTTTTTTCGTTAAATAAAATATCTTATACGTCACATTTAATAAGAAATGTATTATAAAGAATTATGAATAACAGAGATTTAATTAAAATCGTTCTTTGATAAAAGATTCATGATCAGCTTAGTTGAACAGCAAATTTGCTTATTTGCATGTTTCTTTTGAATATTTCGATTGCATTCATCGTTGATTCACAATGTGAAAAATAGAACATTAATTGAATAAATAAGTTCCACTGTCTATTCTTGTGTTAATCTTTTTATCTTTGTGTTTTTATAGATAAGAAATCCACGTGAAATGCTCATATTAGATAAGTACAAAAACCAACATCTCAATAGCTCAAAATAGAAATTTTTTCATCCTACAGTACTTAAAAACATCTGATATCTTATTTTTTTCAAAATACTAATAATAAATTTATGATGTAAGAAATAGTTTTCAAGTTTATTAAGCATATCAAGATTATTTCTATCAAATAATTTCTCTGTCAAACAATCTATCATCGAAGCTAAAAACAGATCTTCTTCTACTGTTTAGCAGCTCAGTTTCTTGATAGATTTCTTCTTCTTCTTTTTTTATTAATGACGTCAAACAAGAAATGATGTAGATGCATGTTCGTTAGTGATGTAACTACATATGTATTTCATTCAAATTAGCTGCTGGCCTGTTTGCTGTTATTTAACGAAATAGCGAGGGATGATAAGCAAACGAAAGAAGCTTATATGTATTATATGTAACGTTAGATAAAGGATCAATGAATAGCAATGATATTTCTTTTGGTATGAATGGCAAACAATAGAGAAAAAATCGATCGGCAAAACCATTGTTTTCAAATGGAAAAAATCTAAGCAAATATATAAAATGCATAGAATCAAAATGAATGACAATACAATTAGATGATTTTTTTTAGATTTTCATAAATCAAACTTGTTCTCATGGTTTTTTATATTTCTTATTCGAACAGCTGTTTTTCTATAGTAATTCAATAGGACATGTTATGCTGAATCCAATGTAAGAATCGTGAAAAACGATTTTTCTTATGATCATTTGACTAACAGCTGATTGGTGTCTAATTTACATAAGTGCATCCATTTTTCTATTAAAAGAAGAGATTCGATACAATACCATAACTAAACATGTTTTTTTTATGGCGGAACAAAAAATAATAAATTATATCAAAGCACGTCGCTGACATTTTCTTTTTTTTTCGTACAAATCTATTTACACCATATCTTCACTGATCTGTCCAATACGTATTCGTTCGGCTAGTGGCGATGATTTGTAATGAAAATCTTCATCAGTATTCGTATAATCATTTGTTGAAATTCTTATACCATTTGTATTTGTAGAATCATCACCATCAAGTAAAGCTTCATCATCTGATCTTATTTGTTGAAATTCTTTTGCCATAATTTCTTCAGCAGTTGGTCGACGACATCCTAATAGATAACCGATAATTCCAATAATACCTACTGTTAGAAATATAAGTCCAAAAACGATCAATACAATTGACCAAAATGGAAAAAATCCTAAAAACATAATATCAACAGCAGAAGTTTTGATTTATTCATTGATACTAAAGTTGTGAAAAAAAGAAAACAAGACCTCGAAGTAAATAATCGGGATTGATACGATTGAACATATCAGTTCGTCGACCTCCAGTTAAGTCGTAATGTGTTCGAGCTCCATGACTCAACTCCTGTTGGTCTCGTAATTGATCTGGCGTTAAAAGTTGTCCATTCGAAATAACGACAAGAGTTATCAAAACTCCTAAATCAGAGATTCATTTTTAAAATGGAATATATCACATTAATCTATCGATCAAACCTGCTATGACCTTGACACAAATCATATTCTGCTAAGAGACCATCAACGAATATATGCGTGTATGCAAGTGAATAGAATAAAAAAAATGAGACGAACGAGGAACGGGTCACCAAATAAAGTCGTGAATACGTGCATCAAGAGGAGAAAAGTAAAAAAGGAGAGAATAAAAAAAATGTAGGAATGAATATTATGAGTTCAAGTAAAAAAGAAAAACGCATCTCTAAAAGAAAATGTGTCGTTTGTCGAAGGGGAAAAGAAACAGAACTGTCGGTTTTATTAACAATTTTTTGCTTGTTCTGTACTTGAGAATTGAATGTGTCCTTCATCATAAAAAGAAATGACAAACTATGATTTAATCAAGAAATGTTACATTCAAATGGTGCTTGCGTCACAAAATGAGTCTCTAAATTCAACTAGCAACTTTCATGAATATAAAAATATCATAAATAATTTTGTTCAAATTACTTTTTCTTTAATCAAAAGATTTTGTAACACTATTAGCTAAAAAAATCAGTATAAAACATAAAATCTATAGAAAGTACAATATTCAAGAAAAAAAAATGATTCTTTTGAATCACCGTTAGCATTCGACTAATATTTCAATACGTTATTGACTTTCTCTGATAAAAACAATGAATAGATATACATTCTAAGGTTGCTAAAAAATTTGAATTCTTTTTTGCTAGATGATTCAAGTAATTAAGATTAATTTTAATCTCCGATTACCAATAAAAAAACAACTGGCTGATTCGTTTCTCAACAATTTTCGTTCTTTTCACACATATGCAGATACCCAAAATTTTAAAATCGAATCATCTTCATACAGATACACACAGAAAACAGATAAAGAAACAAGAATAATGAAATATTAAACGAAACACACATGCACGTAATGTCAAACATCTGCCTAAACTTACGCATAAACGCGCACATCGATAATAATAGTAGTAATAATGATAATAATAATATTAGAAATGAAAAAAAAGAGGCATGAGAGAAAGGAAAAGGACAAAAAAAACTAAATATTCAAGTTAGAAAAGAAAAAGAAACGAAATGTCTTATTGTTTTTCTACTCATAATGACAAGATACAAAGACAAACTCATGTATAATAAATATTGTTGAGAAAAACAAAAACGACCGGACAGAAAGACGAAAGGAAAATTTTGTACATTTAATTTAAAAAAAAAAGAGAAAGAACAAAAACAGGACAGAGATAAGTATTTGAAACGAGCAGATATCATACAATTAATTATATATATATGTATGATGTTTCGTTGTTCATCTACTTGATTAACCATCATTTAACTAGACGTAGAAGAATATTCATTCATTCCATGAATCATCAAACAAACTAGTATCATCATTATTCGATTGTGATCGTGCTGACTGGGATATTGTTCTTGTTGCTGTCGGTGGTGTAACGAGATCATATAAAAAATTAATCTCAGTATTAGGATCATAGTTTACTTCAACTGATGAATTCGATGGAGATGGCGTTGCTATAGATTTTGATTTCATTGATATTAATCGGTCATTTGATGTATCTGTAAAATATTGTAACGTTGGTCTATGTTGATATTGATCAATGTCGGTTGACATTTGATTATTATCAACTATTGTTCGATTATATCGATATAAATTCGGATCTGTATCAACAGTTGGATGAAGAAGATGCATGTGAGAAAGACTGTTTGGTGTATAATCATCATTTTCATTTAGTGAAATGCTATTAAGTTCATCGTCGACAGCTGTTTGTGGCACCATTAAAACGGAATTCGAAACAGGTGTAGTCGACGATAGTTGATCAAATTTATCAGTCTCGTGAGATATGCTGTCTTCCATATCGGTATCAATCGACGAAGTATTCGAATCAATATCGTTCTCTTTTGAAACTAAAAAATAGAGAGAAAAAAAGCATTAGAACTCGAGGAGAAATAAATAATTTTTGCGTAAAATA
The DNA here is from genome assembly GCA_900239745.1 of Rotaria magnacalcarata. Classification (NCBI taxonomy): domain Eukaryota; kingdom Metazoa; phylum Rotifera; class Eurotatoria; order Philodinida; family Philodinidae; genus Rotaria; species Rotaria magnacalcarata. The sequence goes on along the minus strand of OENM01000389.1, from coordinate 75,096 downwards.
TCTATGATAGCACAATATATTAGTATATGGCAAATGAGTCTAGAATTCATTACCGTCACAAAAACACGACTAATAATAATAATAATAATAATAATAATAATAATAATAATATGTTCTATTTGAAACGAAAGCGTGCAAGAAATTAAAAGGATTACTATGGCGTGCAATGCATAAAAAACAAACGTAAATAAATTTATTATGTGCAAAGATTAATCCATTTTTTTTCTATACACGATATACATATAAATGTGGAGTGGCTAATAAGTTGTTTCTTACTTGAATTACTTGGAGACGATGACGCAGTGTTGGCCATCGTATGGATCATATTGGTTGTCGTAGATATCACTGCTTCCTGGCAATCGTCACGATATCTATCTGAACTTATGGAACTACAATTTTTGTATGAAACTCCTTCTCTTCGATATAATTTTCTTATGAGGCTCAGAAAAAAAGAATATTATGTTCCATTTCTTTTATATCATCTGCCTTCATTCATAATTAGGTATGAACTTACTTAGAAGCATCTCATTGATAAGATCGTCGACTTGTTTCGTATCTTGATTGTAACGCGCAACAAGATCAACCATGAATCGAGCTATATTTTGTAATGGTGGTAATAATAATAATAATTCACCAAAGCGTCCACGCATTAATGGTCGTTGTTGATTAATATATGTTTCAAGATTAACTTGTATACGTTTACGTAATTGTTTGACACGCGTTGGATTCGATAAAGATTTATTATCTATAAAGCAAAAGAAAAAAGATTTTCTTATTAATGTATGTTACTTTTTATCATCATGACAAACCATTATCGAAAAAGACAATAGCTTTTAGACAAGCATATTCTTTTTCATCTAATTGATTATCTTTTAATGGTTTGACTATTTCATCAAGTATTCTTCCAGCTGCACGACTTAAGCCTGGATCAGATGCATTTCTTAGTATAACATAATGATTACCCAATAATAAATAATCATCACAGTTTAATGAACGACATGCAACGCCTAATATGAGATTTTCTCCTGTATGGCCACGCAAAAGAGCAATCTAGTGAGAGAGAGAAAGACAGACAGAAAAAACAAATAATATATTTAAAGAATAATTATATATTATTACTTTATCATTATCCGATAACTCAATAAAACCTTTCAAATCTTTTGCCCATTCAATCAGACTACGAAGTTGATAGTTCATTGATATACCGATTGTTTCTAATGTGGCTTGAACACGTTCTGTGTTCGATGGTTGTCGATCTAGTCGAATTTGTCGGCCAATATACTATTTAAAACGAAAAATAATAAACACTTCGAGCTCGCTCTTATTTCATACGTCTTGAGCTGTTTTTTCGGCTTTTAATAAAGCTGTTACACTTAAATCATCTTCATCCTCGTCGAGATCACCAGTAAGATTTACGTTAGATTTTGTATTTGCTGTTCCATAACTACAAACATGATTTCGTTGTCGTCCTAGACGATCTCTTTCTTTTTGTACGGCTAAAATAGTTATAATAATAACTAATAGAATGAAATTTCGAAAAACGAAATGAACTTATTTACCATCTTTTTTCATACCCATTCGAATACATTTTCTGTGAAATAAGAATAGACATAACCGTTAAACATTATAAGAATAATTACTATGAGCAAACATACTTCCATCGACAATGTCGACATTGATTACGTTTGTCTTTATCAATAGTACAGTTGTTTTGATGTCGACATTCATATACTGGATTTTTACGAACACTTCGTCGAAAAAATCCTTTACATCCGTCACACGATATTGCTCCATAATGTTTACCTATAAAATCGCAAATGTTTTACATATTGAAAAAGACATGAAAATCTTATAGCTAACCGGTTGCTCGATCACCACAGACAACACAATCTAAACCATCGGTATTATTTCCAAATGTAGTGTTTGTCGCCGAATTGATACCTAGAGCCATGGCTGCCGATGCTGGTCCGATTCCATCATTTAAACCAACAATATCATCATCAATTTCACATTTAATTATAGTTAGTGGTTCGCTTATGCCCTCGTTGCCAACAATACGTCGTACTAAACAAAATAGTAAAGTATAGAGTAAATAAACAAGCAAAAAAAAATTTATAATAAACAAAGGAAAGTAAAAAAGAAAAATTTTAAATACATATTAGCACATCGTGCGATGCCATCACCGAATCATGCACGAAATGTATGACACGTACTGCTGATTTTTTTTTGATTGAGTATATGGAAGTAGAGAATATAGGAAAACGAAAATGCGAGCACGCGAAAAAAAAGAAAAGATAAGAGAAACGAACGACGAAAGTGATGGTCACTTGAGAATAAAGTAGTAACAGAATCAAATAAAAAAAGATTAACTATTCTGTTTGTCACTGAAATGAGACAGATAATAAATATTGAGCGAACCTAACATTTTTTTCAACATTGTTTTATAGTAATAAGTAATCGAGAGACGTGATAGTTATAATTCGTATGTATTGCTTCAAAATAGATCTGTATTTTCTCACTTTCACATAACTGTTGACATCAATGTCTGCTACAATCGCACAAGAATAGTTTCCTTCGTTCGTGTGTTTAATTCACGGCCGTATCATACTGTTTGTTTTCCTCTTCGCTTTCAAGAACAAGGCGTCTGTATCTATATATAGGTATATATTGTTTTTCATTGAGTAGCAGATGAAATAATGACAACAACGGAGAAAAAAAAAGTATCGAATAAAAGAAGGACATAGTGTGTCTACAGGCATGCGTACGACTCGAAAATCAAGGGAGAGAAAGCCGAAAATTCACTAAAATTTTTATAGTTTATAATACTGATCGAAGTAAAGTCAACATGACAATAAATTGATCAAAAAACCAACAAAGTCTATTGATTTTATCTCACCTGATGAAGCCATTATTGACAGTATTTTCTAATCAAATCATAATCGAAAACCTAAATGAGAAATAAACACAGCAATAAACAAAAATATAAACGTTGTCAACAAGAAAAAAAAACATAGCGGTCATCGAAAAAATAAAATGTATGATTCTATGATTTAGGCGAAAAGAAGTACAGTCAAACAGATTTTTTTTTCTCTTTTTCTTTTCAAATACAGCACTCGAAAAACGACAGGAAAACAAATTTATCGTTCAAAAACATTGAAAATAAAATGTCCTCAAATTCGATCGGCCTGATAGTGCATAAAATTTAAATAAACAACGACAGAAACATTATTGTTTTCAAAAATAGCTATCCGTAGATAATCTCAAAAAATCTATTTCACTAAAAGGTTCATTTTTTTCTTCTTCTTATAAATATCCACATAATTTCGTTTGCACAGCAAAAAGAAATTATCATCAGACAAAATGATGTGGTTACCACAAACCTTGTGCGACATCATGAAAGGTTAATGTACCCAGCGCTCAGAAGCACTCCTATATCATGTCACTGATATCATTTTAAAGGATAGACGTTTTTGAAAATCAATTTTTATTTCAAGATTAATCTATTGTGTCATGAATAATATGCTTGGTTGAAGTTTAAACTGGTGAAAACAATAAGTAATCTCAAATAGATAAACAACAATCTATGCCTTCATTCGTAAGTATCTAGCATAAATTGGGTTCTATTTTTTTACCTTGTAAAATACTTGTCTAGTATTCTTTTTCAGCTACGTTTTATTCGTCCAGACTTCATGTTCGTAACCGAAAAAATATTCTTTTCCGACCTTCGGATGCAGAAAAAAACAAATTAATGAGATTTAGTCTAGCGTTCTTAAAATATGGAAGTTTGCATTTTATTTTTCTTCTTCCATGATGCTCTACAAACTACAATAGGTATTTGCAGTTCTTGAGCTTACATGACGAGCTATATTGGTTTTTTGATAATAGCGCCTTTATTACAAAAAAAAGACTTTCGTTAAAAGTAACGTGCATCAGCATCTAGATAATTCTTAATTTAGAAAATAAAATGATAATTATTTTGAAAGATAATTTCGAAGTTAATCTATACGAATAAGAAAATATGACCTATATGACCTCTTGTGAAACAAATAGAGACGTCATACGTAACGGAACTTATTTTTCCAAGAGAAACTATGAAGTGGAACAATTAAAAGAACATTTTTTCTCATAAAATGTCTGACACGTATTTATTTCTCAGAAATAAAAAGATCAAATTAAATCACTCATGTTCAATGCTCATATAAATAGTTACTCGGATATTAATTTGAGTTGTAATATCGCTATAGGAAACTAATCCACTAACGATATATAAGATTAGGTTATTGGTCGTCTCATTAACTTCAGATAAGAAGAAATCCTTCGCTTTGTGGAATTACTTAAAAGCGGATACAAACTGTTCCTCTCAAAAAGATAAATAGAACAAATAAGAAGAGTCATCGTAATAATAAGATAAGAGTTTTCTAGCATTGTATTGAAGTAGTTTGAAAGAGAAAATAAAACCAAAGTAAACAACTCTCCTAAATAAATGAAAATGCCTAGATTTTTGTTGGTTTTCTTTTTATACAATTATCACAAGCCTATATAAAAGTACGAAAAATTCGACTAATACCACTTGGATAACAAATCCTCGTTAACCACTAAATACAGGATAATAATCTTGTCTGAATTGAACTTTCCAATAAATCAGCTGCTTCAAAATTAAAAAAAAAACGATATAATGATATTCTTAATTCTGATGAAAATCTGCCGTTACATAATATAAAAGAAAGACCTTGGCAAGTGACTAAGTATTTATTTGGCATGATTCTGCTTGCATTAATCTCAAAGTTTTAAGTTTAATCAGATAGAAAAATAGTTATATTCTCCAAGTAAAAGAATAAAAACAAATGAATCATAGAAAATATTTCGTTTGCCCTTAATTTTCATTAACTTGTAAAAAAAATCGCGTCCCTCAAGGTGAATATTATATAGACACTTATATCGACTCCGTGAATTTTTTCTTACCTTGAAATACAACACAGAAGTAATTCGTAGATAGTCATAAAACAGAAATGTTTCTTTATTTAGTAACAAAACAGAACAAACAAAGGGGAAAATAAAATAATTTACATGTGTAATCACCAATAGAAATATTTTACTGATTTAGACTACTCAAAACAATATTGTCTATATAATTGATTACTGTTGGTTATCTGCACTTATTAATATTGTTTATTTTTCATTAGTGCCATCTATCAACAAAAGAATATTTAATTTTGGAAAAAAAAGATAAACTAATACATCTTTAAAAAATCATTTACAATCATTTTATTATTCAATTCAATTTATTTACTTTTTCAAAAATTTACTCCATTCATAACTTATTGGTACCTTTTTATTGATGTGCCTTTGTTTACTAATGTTCCATCAATACTATCATTGAAATTTATTTTCTGCTCAACTTTCTTCCGGCTTGATTAAAAATAAAATTTTTTTTCATATCAGAAATCTCAAGTTCTGATATAAATTCAAAATGACAACAAATTGTCCATCGTTTGTTCGACATCAATCACTTGAAGCTACCCAAGTAATACCATTATTTGATTCCACAACAACAACATTTACTTCGACACCACCATTTAAACCTAAAGCTGGCGAAGTCTATGTTCTGAAATTAGATATTGGTCATGAAAGTAAGTTTCAATTCCGATGTATACCTTTGTTCATCCGGTGGAAAATTCTTATGAATAAAATCTGGAATCCTCTTGGAAAAAAAACAAAGGTATATCACGGATAGTTTATATATATTTTGTTTATTATAGACGATTGGCGTAGTGATGGTTATCGTTGGGTTCAAATAGCTGCTAGACGTTTGCCAACACATAATCCTGTTATTAAAAAATGTTATTTTCATGCTGGACAAAAAAATAAAAAGAAGAGTAAAGACTTTGAAAAGCAGGCATTTGTATCACTTGTTGATCCATCCAAAGTAGTTGTACAATATCTTGGTGATGAAAATGTAGCTGAAGAATTTCCTCATGGAAATTCAAAGAAAAATACTAAACCATTTTTTCGTACGCGCCCATCATTACTCAATAAACTCATATCGGAAGCAGCGACAAATGCTGAAACAGCACAAATATTTAAACAATATACATCTAATAATTCTCATGAACATGATGACGATGATAACGATGATGATGATGAAGAAGAATCAACAGCCAATAATTCTATGGAAGCAGATGAAACAATCGACGATAGCGACCAAAAGAAATCTTCTATGATTAAAAATGAACCAAAAAAACCAAAAGTTGGACCGGAAGTTTTATCTCAACCGCGTAATATTGAACAAATAAGAAATGTTAAACGACGCTTAGCACGTCGTCTTGTTGCATCAGCTGACGAAATCTCAGAATTATATCGATTTGCACGTGAAACACCCAATTACATTGTTCGTTTTACTTTAATACCAAATATTGTTGCTATTGCCTTTTCCAATGAATCTATGCATGAATTTAATTTACTATTAGATCATCCGGATCTTCTATCACAACAACAAGTTCTTATTACATTTGATTCAGCCTATACAATTAATGCATTTCATGTTACATGTGTATTCTATCGCCATATTGCCATGAAAGAAGAACCATGTATTTTACTGGGTACGTTTTCATTAAAATCTTGATCAATAGGATTTTATTTTTCACACACTTCATAGGAAAGTAGCAACATGATAGATCTGAGATATTCGTTTAATTCAATAGACAAAAATATTTTATGGAAGTTATTTTCAGACTGAGATTATTAAATTCTTCCTTGGGCTACTGAACTAGCGATATGTTTAAGTGGATTTAAGATAATCTACAATTTACTCTGTATTTTAAGGTTGTGCATTACACAATCGTCGTTCTGATGATGTTTATGAATATATTTTAACACATTTAAAACAACAATGTCCAAATATCGAATCGCGTTGTTTATTTATAATTGACAGTGAAGGTAATACATTAAAAAACAACTATCTCTCAATATTTTTGCCACATCTACGCGTAATTCATACATGGAATTATGTTTTTTCACAACTACGTGCATGGCTATTGCAAAATGGTCGTACACAAGCCGATTATCAATTCTATAATGCTGAACTTAAGTCACTACTATTATGTTCTGATATGTTAATATTCACGCGATTATACGATCGTTGTAAATCAAATTGGACACAGGAATTTCGAACGTATTTCGAACAAATTATTTTGCCGCTAGTCGACACAGATCTCGGGTCATGGGTACTAAAAAAATATGATCTATTCGATGCTTATTCCGGTATTAAAGCACTTGTTTGTGATCCGATGCAAGCTGTGGTATGTCGAACTAACGTGTTTCATAATTTCAAAAAAAAATAATCGCATTTTTCTTCGTCAAATTTAGGCAGTTCAATTACGTGATTGGCGTGAGTCTCGTTTCGATAGTGGAGCGATGGCTTTTTATTGGTTGCAAATGTATTTTGTTCAGCAAATACGAAAGTCATATTCGCGTCTCGGTGGTATATACACCTTAAAACAAGGTCCATATGAAAAATGGGCTATGGCAGCTGTGACCGCGATTGCTGCTCACGAGCCAATAAAAGCATTAGTACCAGAAAAAATTGTTGAACATGTTCGAGCTAAAGTTATTATATCTTCTGTACATCATCCACATTTACAAGCCAAACGAAGTAATGAACAACAAATTTTAACATTATCACCCATCAAACGACTTAAAACAACGACGACGTACGATAATTCACATCATCATCATCATCAACCATGTATTATTGCAACGACGACGACAACACCACATCATGTAACGACGGCTGATTTAAAAGCAACATTACTCGCTGCTGCAGCTGCACAACAGCCAAGAACGATGACAGTGAGTTTATTAATCATAATTTCTCGTGTGCAAGCCCAAAAAGATTTCAGTAATTTGCATATCTTATATGTATAGAATTCGCTAGTTCGTTCGATCTTAAGACATCAACTAATGACTGTATCTAGATCGTTATTTTGCTTTATAGAAACATATTTTTCCATTGTTTAACAGCACATATCTCGTAATCAATAGATTACCTAGACGAATTTCATTTCAAGAATACTTATTTCTGCAGCTGCTGCGTCTATTTTGCGTTATGATTAAACAATCATAGCAAACGAAGATTCACAAGTCATGAATATCTAAAAATAAGACTGTACCATCTTGTCATTTCTATGTATGAAAGCAGTTTGTTAGAAATTTGATCTTGTAAAAAAAGTATTGATTCAAAAGAACAGAAATTCCAACGGGATGCTTTTTAATGATAAACAATCCTCCGGAACGTACTCAATACTATCCACATTAGCCAAGCTTCACTAAATTTATGAATAAAAAACTTTTTAAATTTTAATTCGTTATCGCCAATCAGAATTTAGACATTTTTTTCTTTAGATACGGCGAATAGCTACAACAACAAGTCCGCAACAACAACAACAACAACAAACGACGTTTCGTCTTACAACAACTCCCTCTGCTTCATCGTCACAGCAACCACAACAATTCATAATAACAACAGCTGGCACCGCATTACCCCTCTCGCAAACGACAACAACCACAGGACTAGTTGACGACTCATCGATGTATGACGATGGTACAGCTGACTTAAGTGGATGCTTAGTAACAACATCTTCGCAATCATCGAACACATCAACATCTCAAACACGTTCATCGTTTGTTCGTCCTGCTCTACCGACTAATGTACTTCGATTAACAGTCGTACGCAAATAAGAATAACAATTGTTCGCTTTTTCTTTTCTTTTCGTTGATCATTGCATGTCTGTATCTTGATGTACAGGTTTACTATGTTATTCTGTACATAGGATCAGCTTTACTGTTATTGTTTTCTTTTATATAAATAAGATAAAAACAAAAGCAAAATTCGATTTGATTAATTATGTGATAGAAACTTATGTTAGATTAAGATTGCATCGTTTACTATTTTACTCCGATGAAAATGACGATAAAGAAAATTAGTGGGCATAAATTTCCTTCTTTTCTTTTTTTGTTGTCATATCCTTGCTTTGTTTTGATTGCTTATGTAAAATAAATATTAGAATCTTGTTGGTGATAATGATCAAAACACATCGGTGTGAACGATATATTAGCAATTTTAAGCTTGAGAGAAAATTTGTGGAAGAAAAAGTCGATCGAGTTCACAATTATACAAAAGTAAATGTTCGGAATTCAGTATTTAGTTTTCATTTGTTCAATCTTATTATTGATAAAAGTGAATATATATATATATATAATATCGAAGTAAAGCGACTCTATTTCAATGCAGATGCAAGAAATAAAAAGTACGTCTAAGTGTAGTGGTTGAAAAATTTTTGATAATGTCAAATCATAAAGTACAATAACGGTAATTGCATGATGGTGGTTGAGGTAGTAAATACACATAGAAATTTAAGCAACTCGTCACTGATATTGAAGCACAAGAACTGCAAGTATTTGTTGCATAGTAAAAACAGACGATACTTGTAGCCGTAGTAAAAACTGGTGATGGATATTGGCCTGCATACCATCCAGTGACAACTGTACCACAGTAATTTGGTGGTACAGGAGAACTGGCCAGTAATGTTCCTGCTGGCGCTTGAAATCGAATCCATACAGATGTGGTATTAGAGAACGGTACTGTATTATCACAATTATTAATCGATGATGTGTAGCCAATGTTTCGTGTTGCATCAGTGTTGAGTGTATAATTTAAGCATTGAGGTGGAGTAATAGTCGTATATTGAAAATATGTAACCGGTGAGGATGAACATTGGGGTGATGCAGTTGTTGCTGTATTAGTATGGAATAAATAAATGAGCTATGTGAAAACTGAATATTTATATAAAAAATAGGATCTCAAGAATCTTTTCCAAAAAGTATAATGAGTTGTATTGAAGAAAATTAGAAGTAGAAGATTTTTATTTACATATTAATATGATGTTTGGCATCTTATTTTGTACTCGTACAAATTTTTACCATCGTTTTCTGAATGGGATAGAAAAATCCTGCTACGCGACAAATGTTTTGATGCCACCCTCTGCAAAATGGTAGGTTAGGGTGAAGAAAACTGCTCTGTGATGTGCTCTGGTATAAAATTTAAGTGCATGTAGTAAACAAAATTAGTAAACACATGTTAATTTTTTCAAAAGTTATATATTTTTTCATGGGTAGAAAAGCGAACTTAAAATCAATACATACCAGAAGCAGATCCGACTGTTGTTGTTGTCGAAATTGAGCTCGCACGTTCACTCGTGCTTAACACAAGTGCATAGATCGCCATAATAAATCCAGCGAGGGATATCAAAGTAATAATAATAAAAACGACAATAAAAAGTATCAAAAGTCGTCGGCTTCGTGTATTGTTTGGCTCTGTTGGTGTTTGATCGCCGAAGTTATGCGATGGTCTATGATAAAAACTATTTAACTTTATTCAAGATGATACGCTGCAAGCGTTGCATTTTAGTCTTTCATTTAAAAATTTTTCAAGTTCATACATTATAGAATGAGGAAAAAATGATGTTCGTTCTTCTTCCTGATTTTATACTTACATATATTCTTCTCTGTGCAACGCCGTAACATCATCGACATCTAAATTGACTGTTGAAATAGACATCGGTCGTTGTCTTTGGCGACTACTTGCCATTTGTTTTCTTGTATTAATGAGCTAAATGTGTGAGATTGAGTTTTCAATGAAGACAAAATTGATAATATAAAATTATTCAAGGATACACTGAAGAATAGAATGCAATGTTTCACTACTCATCAGTGTTAATAACTATATGAGTTCGTGTTTTTAGGTTATTGTTAAGGTGAAACTAAATTTTATGTTATGTTTTCAGTCAATACTAAGGATACGAGGAAAACTAGTTTTCGAATTCTGACATAAAATATGGCATAAAGATAGACATCAAGAAGACTCGTTGATTGTGATAGTTTCAGATCGTTTCATGACTCCTATCCTGAAATATGGACTTGATAAAAATGTGTCATCGTATGAGAATCTTCTCGTTTCAGGAGAGAGGCAAAGCTAAACAATTGAAAATTTCACAATCAACTATGTTCAATGATTTAAGTAATATCATAAAAATATCGACAGCAAAACATCGACTATAAAAAAGAAAAAGTTGTAAATAGACACACATAACTGTTTATTTCAAATAAGAATAACTTTACTTTTTTGAAACGTTCTTGAAGAGTGAATTATATTCAAATTGACTGTTATGTCTGCTGATTATATGTAAGAAGAAGCCAATACAAGCATTCGAATTTCTGTACTCTGTTTAGACGTGAATGATAATCAAATAAAGTATTAACTATTATAATTGAGTGTAAAATAGAGCAAACGAAAAGAAATTTGGATTTATTTGAATATGTTTTTTTCATTGTTCAAGGTTACACATACAAATCGATTTTTAACAACGGTGAAGTCAAGTTAACTAGTCGATTCATCAGGCTAAAGACATATTAAGTATGTGTTTTATTCTGCTATTAATTGAAGCGCTCACTAAAAAACAAGAAAAATAACATGAGCCTTCGGTTATCGAAATGGAACAACGAACTTCCCCCCGTTGGAAATTGGTCTTTTAAAAGACTGTTTCTAAAAATATTACGATACACTACGTAACAAATACCAATCTTGTTTACAGAAGAAAATGGTAACTTAACTGACTGAGTTAAAAAATCCATAGATTAATATGTAAAATCAAAAGGAAAATATCTTGCGTAAACATCAATAAATTGCTCATAGAAACGAGCTGCAAAGTGAGCCTATTTTTGATATTCAGCTTTTATTGTGTAGTGCATTTTGAAGAAAAAGAAACTAATAACCTATAAAGTTTTAAGAGGTAAACTTATATTTGAGAATACATTGCACTGTTAAGTAAAATTTGGAATATATACAGTTACCTTCAAGCCGGATTGTACTTATATTTAATACGTTTTTACATCATTCAATGGCGATTAATACGTTGATACCAAAAATAGAATTGATTTTTAATCGAATGTTTTTTGAACGCACAGAAAACTAGACTTTCATTTTGTTAGATGTCAAATTATTGAGGATATGCATTCGATTGTCTTGCTGTGAATCTGCGTGATGCGGGATTCGTTTTTTATATTCTACTTTGATAGATAGCCACACTCACGCACATAAAGCTACGAGAAAGAAGCCAGTGAAAAAGAAATAATCGGTTATTCTGTTATTTTTATCAAGTAGTAAAATGACTTAACGATCATAGGCACAATTGTATTCGTACGGTTATATCGTGATGTGTGCTGTATATGAGGTGTATTATTATCATGTTTGAAAAAAAATCTAAATGCAAGGAAAGAATTTAGATATCGTAGGGAAGTCGTTAAACTTTTGCTGAAACAAAATCCAACCAATCAAAATGAAGAATGTAGCTTAATGCATTTACTAATTTCTAAAAGACAAACGCGATAAATCCAGAACGGATATCGTCACTTTCTAAAATTATAATCCGAGAAACTTACTGAAGTTTTTGTCGTCTACACTTTCTTGATGAGATAATTTGTATGGATAGCCTACTGTTTCAGCGCTGGAACCGGTCCGGTAAACCGGTTCCGGTCCGGCCGGACCGGTTCAGAAAGTCAACCGGGCCGGTAAATACCGAAAAATCACCGGTTGAAATTTTACAATAACTATCTTCATTTAGCTCTATTTTTGTTAAAAAAATGCTTTACGAATTTTTCTATGAGGTAGATATAATGAAATTGTGCTATGAATATATATATATATACATAGAAAGTCTTATGAAACTGTTGATGATGCAAAATTTTGTGTAGTTCAGAAGGAATATTTGATTGTCATCATAAACACAAGTAATACATCTCATTTTCTTTCACAGTAAAAAGAGAAATCAACGAAAGTGCGNAGAATATAAATTCTCTAAAGTATATTTTCAAATATTTTTCCTTAGAAGCTTGATAAGAAAATTTAGAGTATTCAGCTATCAGCATTTATAATGTGAGGAGCTGAGTCATAAGATTTGAATAGGCCTATTTAACCATTAACTAATTGATATCATTGCTGGAACTCACTCTATCAGTTTTTACCGTATTTTGGCTATCTGAAACAATGTTCAAGGAATTAACTCCATCAGTTGTTCTCCGATTTGCCGGAATTTCACCGGTTCGAGAGTAATTTATGTCCGGCCGGTTTACCGACCGGACCGGACCAGTAAAGTTTTTTAACCGGCCGGACAGGACCGGTTTATGGATTTCTTACCGGTTCCATCTCTGTACTGTTTTACTAAGCATCGATAATAGTGCTCTAAATTTGATGGAAACTAGATTTCTTCTGACAAATATAAACAACAACATCCGTGAAGTACTACAATAGTGTCATTTCATCGGAAAATCTCGTTCATCGTATTACTGTTAATCGTAAACGAACTAAAAACTAGCATAGATCAAAAAGTAATTAATCGTGTTACAATGTCACCAATCACTTGGTTTACTGAAAAAATAAGTACAAATAATTTCTATTTAGAAATGCTAGTCGATACTCAATGACAATTTCCACTAATCCATTATTTTTTTTCAAATTTTAGCATACAGCCAATGATTTGATAAGCACGGTCGTTATCGGTCAGAACTCCGAATGGAATAAGATGATTTATTCATCACATTCCATACGATTATAAGTTCTATTAAAAGTAGACTAGAAAATTATCAACATCTTTGCGAATCAGTAGAATCGCTTCCGAGTTATGCATGCACGGTTGAACCTTGTATGAAAATATTTTTCTCTTAAATATATATTTGTGTTTTCAAAAAAACTGTAATACTAGAAAAAAAAATGTCAAGTTAGAATATGCATATTTTTATTGAAAAGCAACATTATTCTAAACGAATATTATCAATAGCCCAATAGATATCCTTGACTACACGTTCAACTTGTGTCCATCGAAATCGTACACCACCAATATTTCTTGTTTGAGCTATAGCCATCATATCAGAAGGTAGTGTTATATTAAAAAATTGTGCACGCTCTTGATTGTACATTGTAATTAGACGTGACCATGAAATGCCTTCATCATAGGTCCATTCAAGAGCTACTGTTATATTATTTGTAGTTGTTATACAATTATTTTTTGCTATTACATGAAATGCAAATGAGATTGTTCTAATAGTAAAACACAAACTCAAATTCTGATGATTTGATAGTAAACAAAAGAAAAACATACTTTGCTTGAGTAATATTCAGTTCACGTGTAATTGCTTCTACGCCACCACACCCACAATCAGCACCAAAATGAAGGGCTTGACCACTGAAATAATTATTCGTATTATTATTAACATTTTCATAGCAAACATGACGAATATGTCCATCGCCATTTAATCGAATCCAATTATTTGAATTAGATCCGCTAACACCAACAGCAGATAAATCATCAAAAGTCTCATTGAACCATGTTTGTATAGGTTGTTTACCAACATATTTCTCACAGTAGGTACCTAATATTGAACAATATAAACTTCAACTGTATAGAATATCTAATCGAGTGGGGAAATCAATAATCACTATCTCCGTAATCAGAAAAAATAGCATCAAAGGAAATTCTTTTGTTAGGCATAGGTTTGTTATTAATCAAAAAATGATATCCAGATATATAATATATGTTAGTAACAATTTTAAAATTCTAACAATCTCACATATCTTCCCTTACCTGCATAATCCATAGAACACTGACAGCCTGACACTGTACATAAACCTCGATCATTGCAATATTCTGCACATTCACCAACAAATAAACTATTCATTGACCAACGTACATCTTCAGCCTGTATTCCAGTCCAGCGAAATTGTGTACCGCTAAATAAAGGTCAAAAAATAACTTCACGGATTAAAAACAATTTTCATATTCTTCATCCTGTAGAGTGCGACAAAAGTCATTCTCTTGTGTTTCTCCCAATAGAATTTTTCTCCTCCCGGTATCTAAGGTGATATGACTCCTCATGGAGAGACAAAACATGAATGAGATTGTATCGCAGTTAAGAAGAAAAAAACAGAACTAAAAAAAAAAGCACTTTCACTATTGCTTTCATTACTCATGCACATTTACGTTAAATAACACAAAGAAAATGCTAACTGCTTCACAAGATATTGACAATTTTATCGAACGTCAAAAATATAAACTTAACACATCAAGTACTCGGCAACCACCTCCACCACCACCTCCTCAGCAACCAATGCCACAAAATCGAGTACAAGATCGGCTAGATTTCAAAGTTGCTCGAATTCTAGATGATCAACCGCCTCGTCTTCAATCACAACAACCTTATTATTCTTCTTCTCCACCATCGTTTCCTGAACAACAAGAAAATTTCTTTCCTCAACAGCTACCCCCACAACAACAACAACAACAACAACAATATCCACGTCGACCATCAGTGGACAATGGTGACGATAATCCAGTTGCGTTTTTCAATAAATTTGGTACTTATGATGATAAACGTACTCAGTTAAAAGATGATTTAAAACGTGAATATAATGAATATTTACAAGCGAAAAAAAATATTCCAAAAAGTAAATCAACTTCACAATTAACAGCAGCTCCTCAAAATACAAATAAACGTGTACAATTTCCACAACAAAACGGAAAAGTTGTTGCACCATGGGAAAAGAATGATAACAAAACAACAAAAACTAATCAAAGTATGAATGATTTACCATCAACATCAATATCAAACGAATATACAACGAATCGTTCACGACCACCAATGTCTCGTAATTATGATGAACAATATATTCGAGATCGTGAAGAATATGTATCAGAATTACATGCACAAATACGAGAGTTAGAAGCAAGAAGAAAACACCTTGAAGTTGGTATGTTACTAATTGTTTTCTTTGGTATAGCGATATGCTATGCTTCTTGTTGTTTCTTATATCATAGAAAGTAGTAGATTATCAGCCGGTGGTACATCCAACGTAAATCGTGCTCATTATACAGAAGATTTAAATGCTTTAAATTCTTTACTTGCCGAACGATTGGATCAACGTAATGCAGTCGACAGTGAACTTGCTCATATTCTTAATCGTCCACCTGTTTCTGCTAGTCCAACACGTGTTAGTTCAGGTGGAATGCCAAATGTAAACATGCCAATGGAACGTCCACATCAAGGAAACTATCAACAACAAAATGTACGTCAAGCACAGCCGTATCGTAATGACAATCGTTCGGGAGCAATTAATGATAATTTTCAAATTGGTCATGAAATCGATAAAGACTCTGAACAAGCAGCTAAGAAACGTTATCAACAAGAACTTCAAGCTCAAATGCGTGAAGCACAAATGCGCAAAGCACAAGATAAAAAAGCTAAAGATGAATATGATCGAAAATTAGATGAAGAAATTCAACGTTACAATTATTTTGGTCGAAGTGGTGGTGGCGGTGGTGCACCTATGCGTGATAAAGATGGAAATGTTGTAGCTAATCTAGCTGATGCCAGAAATCCACAACCACCATCTCAACAACAGCAGCAGCAACAGCCCCAACATCATCAACCGCAGCAACAACAACATTTTCCACCTGACAATAAAGTGTATTCATTAGGTGATGGATTCAGTTCTATAGGAAATGCACCATTTTATAATGGAGAACAGCAACCACCACAACAACAATATTCATCGAATTCGGTAAGTTAAAATTATGAATATTTAAATCAACAGATACAATTAACCAAGTCTTATGAAGCACTTTACTTCTTCGTTGTATTTTTTTTTAATGCATAGCTCATATCCCACTGAGTAGAATTTCATAGAAATTGTCTAGGAGCCGATTGATAGTCTCTATTTATTGATTTTTATAGGAGCGCTCTGGTTCACCGAATCATGCACGAGGTGCAGTTAGTAATGGAATATTTGGCGCAGCTAAAACTGAAGCACAATTCGTACGAGAAGAAAAATATAAACTAGAATTAAAGCAACAAATAGAAGAAAAACGTCAACGAGGAGCTGAAGAACTAGCTAGACGTCGAGCCGAAGAAGAACGTGAAATTGCTAAACATTTAGAATGGCAACAACAAGTGGAAAAACAAACGGCTGACGACGCACTACGAAAACAGGAAAAAGAACAACAAGAACGTCAGCATCATCAACAATTACAAGAAGAACTTGAACGACAGAAAAAACAAGAAGAATCGGGTACAAAACGAAGTAATGATATTTTTGTTTCAAAACAAAATAAGATAATTTATATCTTTTATTTTTTCTAGAACCTAAACGACAAGAAAAACCAGCAACACCAAAACGAGAAGATACTAATCATGATGATAATCATGGTAATAACAATAGACAGAATAGCTTTCATGAACAAGAACAACAACAACAATCAGAAGCTCCCTATCGAAGTTCATCACCTCCAATACCTGCATTAAAAAATAAAGATAAAAAACAAAAAGCAGCTACCAAAAATGCTCCACGTCAACCATTATTGGATGATGATAATCCTCCACCTCCACCTCCACCACAACAACAACAAAAAAAAACTTTTAAAAACGGTCGACGACAACCACCATCTGACGATGATAATCATCAACAACAACAGCAGCATTCTCTAAAAAACGGTCGACGACAGCCATCATTTGATGATGGCAATCAACAACAACAACCAGCTTTCAAAAACGTTCGACGACAACCTTCATATGATGATTTTAATCAGCAACGATCACCATCACCATCACCATTACCGCCTTTACACACCAATGATGATTACATGCAACCGCCTATTGATGATGCCAATGATCAAGGTCGACATACATATCGAAAACCACCAACACCCCGACAACCAGGTTCGTTAATTATTCTCTTTGAATATTCGTTAGTTTTACTTGTATTTTTCTAGATGTTTCATCTGCACGCAAAAAACCACCACGTAAGTTCCATTTCAATTATCGTCAACAAGTCAAAAATTTAGGCATAAATTCTGTTATTTAAGAAACTTTTCGATCGCGACCACGAGCTGATTCTAATGTTGGTATGCCAATGCGTACGAATTCAACAACATCTCTTCGATCAGATGGTTCCGATTCTGAAGTTCTCAATCGCCTTGAACATTTAAAACGACAATTAAAAGATAAAGAAGCTCGTCTTCAAGAACACGTTACTCTTCATCAAAAAGACAGTAATCATCAATCATCACAAATGCAACAGCAATCAAAATCCAGTTATCAACCACCAACTCAACCGTCAGTACAACGAAAATCAAGTCCACAATTTTTACTGAACGCAGCACGTGTTCATCATCATCGTGATTCGCCAACAACAAACGATAAGATGCATCGTCTCATTCACACAGATGATGATGTCGAATTTAAGCCAGGTTATTTTCGTGACGATGCTATTCTCATGGGTGGTAATCATGGACATAATGATAATGACTATTATTCACCGCCGAAACGTGTTGATTCGGGCAATCGAATGTTTATGACAAATATTGAAAAAGAAGCTAGTCGAAGAAGATACGGAGCTGATCCAACTGGTTTCTATGATGACGATGATCCGAGTACGGTGGCAAATTATGAATTAAATGTAAGTTAAAATTCATAATAAATGGAATTTAAAAAGAAAAGGAACATTCTATCGATTGTAGAGAATTGCCGCACAAAATGAGCAAAGATTAAAAAAACTACGCGATCTTGAGAATGATGATGCATCCTTAATAGATAGTAACGAAGTATTGGAGCGTTTTCAACAAAAACAACGTATGCAACGGGGTGGCAGCCAAACAACTCTACAAGATGATGCTTGGCTTAAATAAAAATACTTTTTGTTTTAGTTTGTAAATTTTACAAAAGCTAACACTTCTTTTTCTCTTCCGTCTCGCAGAAGATCGATTGAACTAGAGATTTTTCTGTGTTGTGAAGGGAACTATTATAAGCTTTATTGTTGTCTGCCTTTTGTTTTCTTGATCAACAATAAAAAATGACATTAGATGATAATATTTAACCAAAAGATTCACGAAAGACGATCCCTATTTTATATTGAACGATCAAGAGTTGCATCTAAATATCAGCAATGTATTTCTACGGATAGTCTCGTGCTAATATCTTCGAAAGAGTAATCTGCATAGAATATCCTATTCAAACATTTTCTTCCGTTATGGTTGATTCAGATTGTTTAATATTAATTAAGG
>OENM01000389.1:7150-55924 GCA_900239745.1 Rotaria magnacalcarata | reverse complement strand
CCACCCTGAAATGTCAATTTTCGTCAAATTTTTCGATTTTTTGATTTCTAGCGCACCTTATAGAGCATGATGTGAGCTATCGAATGCACTATGACTTATTCATTTTACGACTTTTTTTATGGTGAAAAACTCATTTTTTTCAGAGCCCCCTACTCATTGAGAGAGTGCTTTTTTTGAAAACTTCTATTGTCGATAAGTTTTAAAATTCTTTGAGGGTATGTGAAAGGGATTATCGTATGCGATACATGTCGCTAGTATATTGGCTATGAAGTATGTTTTAATTGTCGACTATATATGCATATATGAACATATATTAGAAAGAATTGAATTTGATTTGATCCTCTATATGAAATAACTTTTATTGGAAGAGAAAGCGCCAAACATTTACTAGAGCCTAATTACTAACTTCATTAAATACTGTTTATTGCATCAAAATATAAAATCTTCGATGAAAACTTCGATTGCGTAAACCCTATGGTACAAATCAGTTCTTATCGGTTTCAATTTAGCACACTCTAACCATAGAAAATGCAAAACCTTCTTCAGATCTTCATCAGAATGGTCTGACCAACACGTTCTAATCGATAATCTATTACAAATATTAAAAAAACTCATTTAACAAAACTTAGTTCCAAAAAAACCTTCGAAAATCATTCTGCAAACTTATTTTGCGTTTTTCTCAACATACGATTTTTCGCTATGTAAGTTTTGTATTTCCCAAATTTCTCCGCCATTTTTTATGATACAGAGTTCGGGTTTTTTTTAAAGTGTAGCTATGACCTATCACTACAACTTAACGAAGTCGGATTTTACGATTAAATGGCCTTTGTTTTCGAATATAGAAATTTTCAACGATGAGTAGCATTCGATTCTGAATTTTTGTACCGCAAGTTTCCGTGAAAAAATTGAAAAATGAATTTCGATATTCGGGCTTCGTTAAGTTGTAGTGGCAGGTCATAGCTACACTTTAAAACAAACCCGAGCTTGATAGCATTTGTAACGGGGGAAAAATATGGGAAACGCCGACACCACCATTTTGCGTCATGATTCTGCAAAAAAAGGCCAAAGATTTAATATTTTGGACTGAGATTTTTACCATGAGATACCTAGCACTAGACATGTCTTCTATGAAAATTTCAGCAAGATTCAATGTTCAGAACCGAAAATGAAAATTAGGGTGGGGGGGGGGCTTAATTTCTAGTAACAAAGAATTTAATTATTCTTGATATACTAATAGTTTTCAATCGAAAAAGATAAAATATGGTGTCGATGCTCACATTATTTATCTTTCAAATCAACACGGAAAATATTAGATACATATTTGCTTGGTAACATTATATCTTTATGTTGGCTTAGCGATAAAATACATCCGTCATCCGAAGTCGTGCTATCCGATGAAAAATATCGGAACATGCACATTCTGGTGTCATATTTGCAGTATGAAGTTTGAAAATGTTCAACATTTATATGAATGAGTTAAGATAAGCGAGTCTTTTTGATTCTCTTTCTTTCGCGATCTTACTACTGTCTCTATAATGATGGAAAACTTAACTACTTTCATCCATAAAGTTACCTATGATAATTTATATTAGATAATATTCTAATTTAGTTATTCATTGCCCGATAAGCTACGAGATGATTGTGTCATATTTTGGCATTTATTTAGCCTACCTTGAATATGTCTCTGATGATAATTTGATTGTATGTAGATTAAAATAGCCTCCATTAATTAAACTCGTTCGACAAGCTAAATCAGCCATATCAACAAGTTTTATCCATTTCGATGATAGATCAGTTCGATATTCAATTATACTTGTTAAATTACGACATTGTAATGGCTTCGTATTGCCGCTTCGATCACATTTTGCATTAAACTATTCCAAATAAGACTTTTTTTTTAAAAGCTATCGAATAAAAAAATGTACCGACTTGAAAAACAAGAACATAGAATTCTTGTATTAGAATTGGTATAGTCGTAACTGAAAATGAATCATCGTGAAAAATAAAAGCTGGTATATTATTATTGCATTGATCAGGTTGAGCGAGAAGAGCACCATCAATTGATTCCCAATTTGAACGTGACGATGCGAGAGTATAAAAATAATCAGTTAAAAAGTAACTATTGATTGATTTGACTTTAAAAAAAACAAATCTTTATAAAGCACAACCATTTTGAATGTAAAACTTACCTGATATTATTCTTGAAAGACCCCATGTTACATTTTGACATGTTGACGACAACGGTTGAAACCATCGAAATTGTCCCATATTATGTTTAGCAGTAATCTTTTCAAGTTCGACAAATAATTCAACAGTTTTACTCCAAGCTATTTGATTCTTTATTGGTAGATCAAACTGATGAAGAATCGACCATGTTAGTGTACCATCTGTTGACATTAATAAATATATTGAAGTGTGGCATGTTTTTGATAGATTTTCAAAATAATATGCCCATTTAATAGCGCTAAGAAAACAACAACAACAACAACAAAAAAAAAATTAAGTAATAAATTGATTGCTTTTTACCGCATAGATCTTAAATCAATCGGTCGAGTAATAGCTTGTCGATTTGTTGTTGTCCATAGGATTTTATTTGTTGAATGTTGATAAGGTTCTAATTGTAACCAATTGGCAGCATTGAAATCTTTATCGAATGTTTCTCGGAAGTCAACCTATGTGATAGATAATTAGATCAATGCTCGAAAATTCAATAGTACTCATAGCAAAGAAATGCGTATGTAGAGAAGTTATAGTTTATAGTAAAACATTTCTAATGAACTTACTAAAGGAATGTTTACAGGCGTTGTTTGACATTCGCTATTGAAACAACGCGTGTTACCAAAACAATTCATTGAACATTTATTTCCTATGTGAATGTATTTAAGATGATCGCCTGTGCAATTCGATGAAAATTTCAATCGAAATCGAATAAAATTATTTTGAATTGAAAATAAACTAAATGGAATAGTTAGACGATAGATTGTGTTATTTTCATAATTGGATTTAATGGGTACAATTTGTAATTCATCTTCATTGGGAATTTCCAGCCAAGTTAAACCAAGATTAATCGAGTATTCAAGAATATTCTTTGTGAAGTTAATGCAATTAAATTCAATTTGAAGAATATAATCGAGATTAAAATAAACATCCTTTATTTCATAAATGATTTGATCGGTTGAATTTGTTTTGGTGAGAAACGTGGAATTCCATTGAGTAGCATTTTTATCTTCTAATGCAAACCATTGTAATTGAGAATGAATATGAAATATATGAAATTTTTCTATTGACCAGGGTGGCCGACCTCCACTAGGAGCATCTTGAACGAGTCGAAGTTGAAGAATATATACAGGTAATAATTTTATAATACTGATAAAATAAAAAATAAACAAATGTTTGACAGAAGTATTTTATAAATGTGAACAATTCCTTAAGTTCGATCAATACATCGAGGAGGAAGCAAACTAATTATTGACTACTCAATATTGCGAATAGCTCTTCGCAGATGACTTATTTATTCGGGTTACAGAATAAGAGCGAAGTAGATAACGGGTCATATATATATATATATATATATGAATTGAGATTGAATTTATTAAATGAGTACTCTATTGCCATAGTACTCGACTGTCAAATTTATCATCGATGAACTCAACTTGCGACGAGTAAAATTCAAAAGTTACAGAACTAAAACTACGTTCGGACTGTGTATATAATACATCAAAACCTTTGTCAAACAATATAGTTACCATCACTTACTTTAACTGATGATCTTTAAATATATATAATGTGATCCATTCATGCGAATTTATTTCACGATACTGAAGACGTATCCAACCATCACCATTTTTTCGAATATTTGTTTTCGACATACATTGATCATGAAGTTCAATGTGAACATAAGTATGTTCATGATTTATATCGATATAATTTGTTTGAACTTCTCGTTTACAAGTCTAGTCATAGAAAAGGTTAATCGAAGGAATGTTTTAACAAAAGAAGCATCTTTTCTCATAGAATTCCTACATTATTAAAAATTGTACCACATTTCGTATTGTATGCTGCACCGTAACTTGTATAATAAACATGGTCAAGAATATTAATTTCATTCGGAAAACGTATTAATGATAGACCACAGTCACTGTTTGTCCAACCTGTCTCACATCTAAATATAATGATATAAAGTGCTTTTCGTTCATCTTACAGAAATATGTACCGGCATCGTCCATTGCCAAGACACATCCCATGGCCATTACATGCATTGATACAATTCGAACCCATATAAAGTTCTGATATACCTATGATAAACTGTTCTTCATCAAATGGCATTTGTTCGTCGTCGAAACCAATACGAAAACGAACTTGATTCGATCTATTTGAGTTCAAAGAAACAGCTATTGTAATGTAATTATTCAATAAGATTTTCACTTTTCATAGTCTCAGATTCACACATAGAACAATCAATAAATACTGTCAAGCAATTGAAGACAAAACATGAAAGAGTAATAGCTATTGTGAATATTCTAATTATTTTTTAAATTTAGCATTCAAGGAACTATGAAAGATTTCCTATTCTTTATTGTCTGAATGACTTAATCACACGGATTATCTCACCCAATCATCGTCGATGTTGATTTCCATGTAAAGATTTTCAATCGTTCGGAGTGACTTTCACCAAAAAGTAATATATTATTCAGATCAATCAATTGCCAAGTATATCCATAATCAGACGAAAATGAAAATTTAACATCTAATTATTACATGGAAATAATTTTTAGCTATAAAACAAATTCAAACATTCTCCTACTTATGCAACGATTAAACAAAAGTGGAGCAATAGCTAATTGAATGTAAAATATATTCTCGAAAATATTTATATCATCAGTGATAATTTCATTAGCTGGCGCATTTGATTTATCTAAAAAAGAAATAAAACATGTGAATTTTATCACCAGACTTTCTTAAATACGTATAATAAATTACTTGTTCTTGGAAATATCAAATATGTTTCATTAAATATTCCATCGCCAAATGAAACGAATAAATTCGGATTAAAATTTTGCAATTGATCAAATTTTCCATAGATTACTTCTTCTAGAGTAATCGAACCAGTAACAATAATCTATTCGACACAAAAATAAATGTGGAAACTTCGGATTTCATTCGAGAGTTATGTGCACTGCAAAAAGTAGATGGGACATATGAGTCATTCTAGAATGTCTGAACACAAAAATTATCATGAGAAACTAGGCACTTTGGTTTCTGGATGCAGTTTTTGTGTATTTTGGGGCCGTTTTCAGGCGATGTTTCGTTAGAAAGCTATGATTTAGTTCAAAACTAGGATCAGATTCGGAATCAGCGTTAAAAACGGAGTCGATTTATATATGTTGTGGATAATTCTGAGAGAAGCTTTTTTTTTGAAAAATCCCTGTAGTCCCCCTCAGGGATGGTCTGATCAAAAATGACAATTTTTTCGATAACTCAGCCATTTCTTGACGGATCCTTCTCATCTTCGAACTCGACCTTGATATTGATAAGACAATTCTGTGCACAAAATTTCAGCTCAATCGAATGTAATTGTGAAGAACTATCGAATAAACGGACGGTCGGACACACTGACCGATTCTATATTTTTGTTTTGAGTACACAAAAAAGAATGATCATAACTTTTAAATTCTTTATTTTTTACCTGTTCTAATTTCAAACAACTTGAATTGTTCGATAGAAAAACAAATCGAATAAGAACATAATCAAATCTCATTTCATCCAATAGATCTTCATGCACAATATTAGATTGATTTGTATTTAAAATAACATATTTTAAAAGCTGCCAACTTAAACCCATATTGCGAGAATATTCTAAGGAGATGAATTGAACATTTGGTTGGCAATCCATTTGAATATAAAATTCGATGAATCTAAATTACAATAGAAATTGTTAATTGATCCAATTCGTCTCTGTTTACCTAGTTGAAGCAAGATTTAATAGTGGTAAAACAAGAAGATCTGATAAAAGTGGTGAAGTATTATTAAATCGTTCGAAAAACGTTGTTTTTCTTAATGATGATGAGCAATTATTTTGTCCCGAACAACGACACTGTCCATTACAGAAATCTAACTCACATAAAACTTTACATTCAGATCGAGTAGTAACATTAGTTATTTGCCAACGCGTTGCAATTGTTGAATTGGCCGCCAGCCACCGTATACGAATAAATCTAAAGATAGAAAGTTTGATTTCTTATCCCGGATAGATTTTTATATAAAATTTTGCCCGGAAATCTTTTAACTTAAATCAGAAGTAAATAAATCAGTCAGTCAATAACAATTAGAGTTCAAATAAAAAGATATCTTCTGGATTTTTTTATTTCAAAAAGTATCACCAAACGATATGACAACGACTTGAATGTGTGAAATTTATATTCGTAGATTAATACATGAAATTATATTCAACTCTCATTAAAGATACTTGGTAAACAAATGTAGATATGGAAAGAACATCACCCGTTTTCAGTTTGACTATTTTCCATTGACTTATTCAATAGAAGACGTACGCGAAAACTTCATGAATGTACTCAACTATAATTATACCTGAACAGGATTCCAATTCAAAATTTAATGGGAAACTATCCGATCGAAAATCGAGTTCAATTTTTGCTTAGAAGAATTCAGAATTGGATCGTGCTGAAGTTTTGATTCAAGCGCATATTTACTTTGATAAAGGTCGATAGGCATGTAGTGGTAAGAAGAAAATATTTTTAATTGCCGGGAGTGGTTGATTTATGATTATTTCATTCGTACGAGAAGCAATTGTTGATGGCCGATCGATAGATGACCAAGTTTGACCATAATCAATGGAGAATTCCAGATGAAATTGTGAACGATTCGATGTTACTGGAGAATCGGTCATACAAGGACTCGAGTCTAACTAAAAACGATTCAAAAGATGAAACATTTAAATTTATGTTTAAATAAATCTCTTACTTGAAATGTTAAAAAGAGTGTTTCATTTAATTCAATATCGATTGTTGAATACATCTCACGAGGAAATGTATAATTTCTAAAATAATAAATCAATACAATGCAATATTCATAGGCAAAGAAAGAGACTCTTTATGAATAGCAGTTCGCTTTCACATTTAAACTTTTCTGAAAGATTACCTAGCAAGATTCGTCTCAAAATTGAGAGAATAAAAAGGGTTCCTCTGCGATTATCCAGAAGAACTATGTCGTGTTTTCTAGTTTTATCACTTATTAATTATCTCTACATACTTATAATTACAAATATTTGTTGATAATGTACCATCACCAATCAATTGTCTAGGTAATTTTTCTGGTATCATTTCAAATTTATTAAGTATCCAATTTGATATCCATTCTAAAGTTTAATTTAGAGGTAAAAAAAGACGAATCCATGATTAATGATCATACTTGTTGTGACTCGTTGAAATAGCCGAATACGAACTAAATAAAGTCTCATGGCTTCATCGGTTGGTATTTCAATAAGCCAAGGTCTCTGTGGTGATTCTCGACGACAGCTTATAGTTATTAAATTATTCCATAAAATTCCATTATTAGTGGAAATTTGAACATGTATTGGATCGTCAAATATTTGCGTTCGATTAAAACACGTATCGAATTCAATACGAATATATTTTATACCAACGAGAGACAATTCTGAACTGATTAAACCACGAGTACCTGTCTATTATAGAGAAAAATTAATAGGAATAAATTAAAAAACAAAAAAGCAGAACTCATTTTCTAATATATACTTTCGAAAAGACATATCTTTCGTCATTTGATGAACATTTTTCATGTCCCCATACATCTGACCAGCTAGATAAATTAGCATTGAGTTGTATTGGTAATATTTCACCTTGTAAAACCATCGAAGGATCAGGTGAACAATATGGCAGAATATAACCACGATTACATCTAATATTTTTTTATTTCAATTCATATTTAATCTAGTTCTATGCATATATTATTATTCTACTTACTGACATCCATTTGATCGGCATAGACCATGACCAGAACAAAACCAAGGGCAATCAGCTCCAACATAAACTTTATTAATCATAAATCGTGCATTTTCTTGACTTGTTGTCCACCGAAAACGAACTTCTTGATTGCTAGTTAATATAAATACATAGCAAATGAATCTTTTTGTAATTATAATTTTCACTTACACATAGTTATCTGGTATAGGAATAGTAACGTTTCGTTGCTGTTGATATAATTGAGCAAGAAATGCAGAGCCGGTCAACGCTATTTTATCTTCACAATATAAAATTGTTTGATTACACGAAGGTATTAGAGATATCCAATTGGACCATCCATACATAGCATTTGAACTTATTTCAAGTAATAGAGACCAATTAGTATCATTGAGGTTTTTCAATGGAAACATTTGTAAATCAAATTGTATTATTGAACTTGATTGAGTTAATGGAAACTCCCATGTTTGAAGCTCATAATTACTTCCATTGATTTCTTTTACATCTTGATTATTTTCAAACCATAGGTTTCCGTCGTTTTTCGTTCGAATACTAATTGAACGTAGATTCCACATTAGACATGAAAATTCTTTTGTTTTGTTTTCGATAGAAAGAAAAACAAAATTAGAAATGTTAAAAAAAGAAAACAAAAAAATCGATTACCATTTTCTTCAATCCATCTCAAGTAAATATTCATATTTATTAATAAATCATCAAATCGTTCGTAAATATTATTGGTTTCATCTAAAATTTTCTTTGTATGCCATTGAATCCCATTATCATATGAATATTGAAATAATATTTGATTTGAACAATTCGTTAAACTAATGTATTGTAAACCAAATTTAAATATAACATATCTAAAACAAGAATGACTGTTAAAACATAAAAATACATAAATACGGGGAGATACTTTAGAGTTTTAAATGGACCAATGATAGCATAATTTTGTTGAGTATAATTATTAGGTAGAAAACATAAATAGGGTGTTGTTTTACTCAGTCGATTATAACATCGATGTGTCAATTGAACATGAGATGGCATGGACCATATTGAATAGTTTATTTTATTTTCAAATGTTTCATATAAACTTGGTAAGAGTAAATCATTTCGTAAGCAATTTGCGTCTAGATGTTTTTGAAATAGAATTATTTATTGATTTGAAATAGTAAAAAAAAGTATACTTGATGTTTTGTTATTATCACATTGACAAATGGCTTGTTCGCTTTTCCAAACGCATTTTCCATAGCCATAACAATTAGCTGGACACGATGGGCCAAGATAAATATGGTTTAAATTAAATGAACTATCACTTTGAATTCGTATGAGAATTGAACTAGAATATGTAATGGTTGTTTGTCATTGTCAAGTACTCGAAATAACGCATGAAAATTATTACCTATAGATTCAATTTTTTCGAGAAAATAAATGCACTCATTTGACTACAAATTTTAGGCGGTTGAGAATAATTATTCATAGAAATAATATCGAGCGAATCTAGCATGAGACGAGAACGAATAGAGTTAAATTCAATGATTCTATGAGGCACTCTAGCGTATTCCAAAAGATTATCCTTCACTAATTGCTCTCATATATCGATATTCAACGATATCATATACTCAATCGTTTCTTTATTTTCTATTATGCTGATTTAAATGATTAACTTTTGAAACATCTAAATTTTATTCAAGTAAGTCTTGCTAATAGTTTCAACAAACCGCCGAAGAATTTCGGTTGGAATCTGTCGTCCAAAACGATTCATTGGTCGTTCAAAATTGTTTGTATCAATCAATTCACGCCAAGTGACATTGTCCAGTGAATAATCAATGTGTAAACGTGTATGATTCATATTTGAATTCGTCTATAAAAATAAAATAGTCATTTCCTTTAATTGAACTAGCAAGCAAATAAATATACATCAAGCATAATAACATAATTATCTTGTTTGAGAGTGATGGCTGTTGAGATCACTTGATACATTATTTTGTTTTTTGAAATATTTCGAATTTTATTTGTATATAATCCCGAAGAATTTATTGAATATATTGGATAAAGCCATTTAGATGAATCCATTTTCTGAAAACCAAGAAACCGTGCTTTCAATATAATAGAAAGCTACTTTGATTTTCTTACTTTAAATTCGTCCATAAAGTAAGGCTGAGTTTGTGACTTAACAAATGCTATATTTAATATTTGAATCGATGAATTTTTCCATCGAAACAATGCAAGTTTTTCTTGGCAGAAAGAAGGCAAGGGTACATAATGATCTCTAGAGAAAAAAGATCAAGATTTCGTCTTGCTAATAAACGATTTTATATTCTCGTACTTTAATGAATTATCTTTTTCTCTTGTCCATATTCTAATTTCAAACCATTTTACACCACCGTTTGGAGAACATTCCAGTAGAAGATTATTTTTAATTGCGGTGCTTGTCATCGTTTGAAAATGTACCGCTGATAGATCAGTTGAATCAATAAATGGTAAAAGTAATTCATCGTTAACCTTAAAAGATCAGACTTTAAAGTTTTCTTTTAGATCTTTTAGATATAATATGAGTTTAGATAAATCTCAATTAGAACTATTTGAAAAATATCTTTATTTAGTATAGTTTGAGAAAAGTCTATCTAGTTTTCTAACTCTCATATCTCATAGTTTACTTCAACATCCTTACTCACAGATTTGAATCTCGCGAAATGTTTTATTACTTAAACTTGATTAGAATAATAAATCAAATTTCATCGAGTTTCCTCTCGTTCAAACACAAAATACGTGAGAACGAACGAACGGAATTCCACTTATATACAAATGATTTTCACTCACCACATTTATTTTATTTTTCATCAGATCACACTCATTAAACGATAAATGCATTATCTGGCTGAATAATTTTTGTTGTTCAGATCTAAGGAAAATATTTCAAAATATAAAAGTTCAACGAGAAATTTCTATCTTACAAACACATTCCTTCTAAACAAATGCCATTCAGCCAACAATTATTTTCACATTGCACGCCAAGATGAATTAAATTAAAAGTAAACTTTTTCGTTGCTATCATCGTTAAATTAACAATGACATTTTTATACCAGAATAATTGCGGAATCGGAACAATTAATGTAAACGTTGAATTTTCTGAATGATAAGAAAAGATTTCCATATGCTTTGAAAGATCAATTTCACTTGAATTTATTTGAAGTTGAATCTTAAATTCATCAAAATAATATTTTTATTCTAAAGAAAACTAGAGACGGACTTACATCATTTAAATCAAATAATAATTTTGATGATTCTTTACGATTTACAAATTCTAATCGAAAATTAAGAACATATCCAGGCCGAATATAAGTTAATTTTGATTGGAAAGTTTTAACAGGCACACTTTTTTCGATTAATGTTTTTGATATTACATCTCGAATAGTGATATCATCAATAGCCCAAACATCTTGATTCTCTCCACTATGAATCATTTGTCTCCATTCAATAAGACAATTTTCACTTTCGACTTTTTCGTCAAATAATATTCGACTCATTGTTCTGTGAAACGAAAAAGAAACAAAGTCCGCTGATGAAAAGCAAATGAATGAAAAAAATCAATCAACTAAACCGAAAATCTCGAACAACAATATCTGATGCACGAAAAATATCAACAATAGTCCAATGAACACCATTTGAACATGATGATAATAATAATATAGATTTTAAATCACGATCAAGATCATTTTTACTTGTACCAAAACATTGAGGATTAGCATTGCCAAGGCGAAGTGTAAATTCAACTAATCTATAAAAACAAAAGTGAAGAAGTATTTCATAGGAAATATTTTATTTCATATAATTTAAATGATTTACTTTGGTGAACTACCATTGATTTGCGATATCCGTAAAAATCGAAAGCCAGTTTTAGAAAACACCAATGCTTTTCCTCGAGAGATTACATCGCATTTATAATTGAATCGACCCCCTAAAAATTGATGAAAACATAAATCAAAAGCTACGAAGTCTTGAGATTAAACTATACCTTGAGATGTCATTAGATCTGTTTGATTATCATGATTATCCATTAGAAATGAAACTCGATTGAATAATGTTCCATTGCTTATTTCACAAAATTCACCGAGAAATCCAATATCGCATCTTAAAGAAAAATAAAGTTTAATAATTTGATGAAATCGACACAATGATTTTAGAATCCTATAAATCTAAAAATTTTACGTTAACATTTTTTCAATTCGATTCGCTTGTCAGTAAATAGATTATGTGCTGCGAACGATAGGAGAAGTTATAGAATAGAATGTTTTATTTTTCATTCGAGCCAATTTCTTTCCCTTCAATAAATCAATAGCATTATTGTTACACATACCTGCACGAGCCGTATTGACACCATCCATGTCCGCTGCATGCTCGAGGGCATTTTCCAATAAAAACTAAAAAAGAAATTGAAAATGGCCTCCCGAATATGTCCCTTGAATACCTTTATCAATAGCCCAAACATTATTTGTAGAATAAGCTGACATAGTATACGCTCCGCTATTTACGCGAAAACGTATATACTCTTGCTGTAATGTTGCTATGGGCAAAGGTAATGTTATCCGATGCCAACCGCTGGGTGTGAGAAAAAGCAGTAGATTTATAATATCGAAATAGACTTTCGTTTAAATTCTTACGACAATGGTAGTGTAATACTCGATGAATAAACATGTCGTACATCATGTGAACAACCCGTATCACGAAAGCATGGATTCATTAATAGATGCCAAGTTTTTCCGAAATCAAATGAATATTCAACGTTAATACTAAAATTATAGATTTAAGATTTCATATTCTACTAAATTATTCGTCTTACGTTTGACTCGATATGGCTCCCGTTGGTGCGTTTGCTGCTTGTTCCTGTGAATTACACCGTGTATTTAAACCCAATTGAATGTAATGTGTAATATTCGATTGTAATAGTGGTAGAGCCGTAAAATCTCTTACACTCCATACGTCAACATTTTTTCCCGCTGATTGATGATATTGTGATAGACAAATACGACCAAATGACGTTGTACTATGACGTAATTCATCAAAACGGATATGAAACGTTTTATAACTCTGCTAAACATATTTATGTGTCATGAAAAAGAAAAAAGTCTTCGTCTAATTTTAAACAGACCGATATTTCGCGCAATGATATTCGACGTATTGTTCTCGAATAAGCAACAGTTGAACCATTATAAATAGCAGAAAGAAATATGACTGCGCTCGGTGTTGAAATATATTTATTTCGTTTCGTACATGGCTCTTTACAAAACCCAAAAGGAAGTCTACGTATAAAATTTTTGTCAATGAAATTTCACCTGTTGAAAGTGTAAATCGAACACTATCAATTCGGCTAAGTTCAATAATAGGTGAACATAATTGTCGATAGTTTTCCTCGTTGAACGTAATAGTATCGTCATCGGTACATGTTTTATTTAAATCCATAAAACCTGTAGCATTCCATCTGAAAAAGAACGTTTCACTATAATAATAAAAAAAGGGGACATGGAAAATGTTTTTACTTCGTCCAATCGATTGAGATATTTTTTGAAAGATGAAAAACAACATCTCGATTATAATCAATTATTCCCGATAGAGAAAAATCAATAGTTGTAGCACCTATTTCTGTTCGAATATCAGCGTGAGGTTCAAAAACCATACTTATTCGTCCATCACATGTCTAAATATTCATGTGAGTAGTACACAGAGATTTACAAACAATACAAAATTACCTTTAATTGACCACCAACTAAGCGATACCAATTTGTTGATCGCATCGTTTGAAATGTCTCAAAGAAATATTCTGCTAGTTGTCGAGATCGAATAATTAATAAATCATCAATAAACCACGAGCCACTACCAGCAAATTTCTCTCCCTTTTGCTGTATTTTCAAACATACAGTTGACGAATTTGTTAGATTAACTAATGATAATGGAACAGTCACATGTTCAATGCCTGGTGAAATTCTAAAGTTTAGAATAATATTAAATTTAGAAAAAGCAATGATTTATTTTATTTAACTGTTGTGAATAAGCTAAAAGCCAATTTGAATAATTTAAACAATCTGTTGTTATTAGCAATTGAAATGGTGGATCGGTAGGCGCTGGTGGTGGACATGTTCCACTGCCAAGACGCATATAAAGTAATGATATATTGGATACATCAATCGGACGAGAAATCTATTTTGGAAAACATAGAAACATAATTTAAGACAAGCAAGATTGTTTTTTACAAGTATTCGTTTGCCTCTTGGATTGTTAAATATAGCTGCACGGCCATCTTCTGCAGCATCACATTCACGACTTAATCGCATACCTTCATGTGTATGCCTAAATTTAAGAAAATCAATATCAAATGTTTAATCCTGCCAAAGAATATTAACGTTTAATACCAAATTTCTTGAACATGTGGTCC
This sequence comes from Rotaria magnacalcarata, assembly GCA_900239745.1. Classification (NCBI taxonomy): domain Eukaryota; kingdom Metazoa; phylum Rotifera; class Eurotatoria; order Philodinida; family Philodinidae; genus Rotaria; species Rotaria magnacalcarata. The sequence goes on along the minus strand of OENM01000389.1, from coordinate 41,497 downwards.
AAAAATTAACCAACTAAATTAAAAATATAGATAAGTAAACTATGAAGAGAAAACTAATCAATGTCTACTTGAAATTATCGAGAAGTGCTATTTCAGTTGTATTAATTGTTCGCATATAAGATTGTATATCATATTTATCATCATTATCAAATATTTTATCTAAATTTAGATAATTTTATTTCCTAACATAAGAGATTTTCCTTCAATACCTGCACTGTTATTAGTACACAAATAAGCTATTTTGATTTCCATTGAATATATGTAGCTACGTAGTCTAGAAAAATAGTGAAGAAAAAAAATTCGATTCAATTACTAACTGTAAATTTTACTTCAATTGAATGCATTTTGTTTTGGTTGAATTTTTTTCAAATTTTAATATATATTTTGTTTTAGAAATATATGATGAAGACGATTCGTTTGTTGGTAGACAAAAAGAATCATTAGTTATATTTGATATTGTATCGATATATTCGATATCAAGCGTTACATGAGATAATAAAAATGTATCATTCGACGAAAGAATAACTATCCAAAAAATAAAAGAAGTCCATTCTTTACTGTTAACCATTGAAGTATTTACTCACTTGTATAAGGTACATTTAATTCAAATGTTGTTGGAATATTTTCAATGATTAACCCATCAGATGATGGTAATTTACAAAAAACATTGTCCAAAATAGTATTTACTTGTAGAACAGTACCAAAAAGTAGTATTAAAGACAAAATCATTATCATATGTTCTATTGGAGTGTCTTATGAATGCTTGTGAATAGTGCCATATGTACATTCTTCTAACAATTGGATAGACAACAGCCGTTAATATAGATTGTATAAACATTGCTTATATTGTGCCCGTTATGCACTCTTACTTTCTTTTATGAGATTATTTTTCCTTCTGTAATTCGATAGACAATAATGTATTGAAACATTACTGATAGATATTAGCGATCGATATATATATAACGATGGTAGCTGATTTCCTTTTCTTTCAACAGTTTTTGAATATGAACAGCTAAATTATATTTTTACTAAATTGAATAATAAAGAAATATCATCAAGAATAGGAATTCAATAAGTGTTATAGAATAGTCAACTAAACAACGGATATTGTAGCTCATTTATACAATGAAAAATATTGCTTTGTTCAGTATTTATAGAGTATATATGATTGCTGTGAGAGTGAGATTAAGTTTATTGGTTGGAGCTTGTGTATGGGAACCATAAAGTGCTTTGTAAATGTGCCGAAGGTTATCGATCCTAATTTATAATCAATTTAGCGAATTTTCGTATTTCGATGGCGTGAGTCGAAATGTGAATTAGACATGATTCAACAGAAAACATTCACACTCAACAGAGCTGTTTCGTTCTGTGCGCTTGAATCCTCGTTCTTTTTCTTAGATTCGTTTGTGCACCTATCAGAATAACACGAGAAGCATAGAGTCGAACGAAATTCGCTAATCCCACAAAAATATGTCATACTGTCAATCGACTATATTCCTCATTTTTTGTAAACTAGAGTGAAAGAATTTATCCTCAAAGATGATTTAAAACGAATATACCGATGGAGCAAGAACATTCTTAGATCGAGTTTCAACAGAATGATTTATCGACACAACGTTGATCTTCGCTTGGTATAGACAACATGCGAAAAATATAGTAATAACACACATCAATGCAATCACTGACATAAGTTAGATGTTATCCGACAGCTATTTGAAGTTTGATAGATGTCTGACCGATTCAAAGGTCGAAATTGAAATTGAAATTGAAATTACTATATTAATATCAACCAATTCAAAGAAAAACAAAAATTATCACAGTCAAATAACTGGTTTTGTATTTGTCTACTTTTATTTTCAATACATATTTTAACTCTAGTGTCTATTGAACTTATAATACCGTCAAGTTACGCTACTTACTGTTTACTGATAATTTTATCCGATATTGAAATTAATTTATTACCCTCAAGTATTGAATTCTCTGAAACACAAGACGGATTCTTCTAGTTTAATCCATTTTTATATTCTCCTTTTCGCTCGATTAATGTGAATGAAAAATCTTCATTAGTGCTGATATTCTAGTAAATAAAACGGCAAGTATCTATAAATAATATCAGTATTTATTTTATTTTCATTTTATTACGCACATTAATTTATCGTTTTATTGCGACCAGGGATCGATTATTCAGCAGCACAGTTTGAAACTATGTTATTAAACTTGTTTTTTTTTCTTTTCGTTGATACGAGATAGGCATGTCTATTTTTGATTACTATGTTTAACGACATTCTCCATACACTTTATCTTTAGAAAGAGAAACCGAATTGAATCGTTAAGACGAATGTCAATGTGATTGCACTCACTTTATCTCTCCAATTCCATTTTTTTGTTATCATTGTTCTTTATGCTTGACCAACGTTGGTAATTACTCTCTTCTCGTCGACCTTTTTTCTATACTTTCTCTCTCTCTTTCTAGCTGTTCTACTCATCATGTTTGTTTTTGCCGAGGCGTTCGGTACGATATTTTCGCACATTTAAATATTGTAAGATGGCAAACAACGAGCAAAGCTATTGTCTTAGACTTATAGTAAACGTTTGAGCTGCATTGTTTAAATTAACAAGACAAAGAAAATATTTTCTATGCTGTCACCATTTGCAACGAGTCTCGAAGACCTTTCACCAGATGATCCATATTATCAAAAGGGATATGCTACTTACCTGTCTTTGCTTAATATGCGTGACATGCATGCCTACTTTGTCGACAATATTCACAAATATGTTTCGGATACAATTGGCCCTTGGCGCTTGCTATCTGTCGGTTGTGGAAATGGCCAATTTGATTTAGATCTACTCGATATAATCTCTCAACGGTTTCCCCTACTTGATATTGAGTACGTCGGTCTTGAACCAAACCGATACCGTTTGGACTTATTTAAAAGAAATATTTCCTTATATCCATCTGTATCTCGTTATCATTTTCAATTGGAACAGATTGACCTTGATGACTATGAAAATAGAAAAAACAGTGAGAAATTCAATCTGATTTTATGCGTACGCGTTCTATACTATATGTATGACTGTCTTGAATCGACGTTTATGCGCCTTATTAACAGATTAACAGTAAAAGGAAAGCTTCTCGCTGTTCACCAATCTCCAAGTGGCATTGTTCAAATCGTTCATGCTGCAGGACTCGAACAAAAATCACCAGTTCAAAGCTGCAATACTTTTCATTTACGACAAGCTTTGGAGAAACTCGTTTCTCAGATGCCTTCCTTACATTTTAACATAATCTATCTCGACAATTACGTGGACATAAGTTGCCTAAAAAATATCAATTCGAATGATGAATCTGAACGCGAGAACGCATTGAGCTTGTTTAGCTTTTTTTTGAACAAGAAGCTGACAGGAATTGATCGAGAACTGGTGGAAATGACTGCTATCGAATGTATTCTGTCACTAGTTGCTTTTCGCAAAGCAGGCAATAAGGACTCGTGTTTGATGTTTCAACCGATCGGTATCGTTTCGCTAGAACTTCAATCTTAATATGAACACAAATTTTATCACCAGCATCTTTCACTATTTTAAAGTACGATATTTTTAACTACTCTTACTTTTCACTTGTTCCTATGTAATCTCTTGTTCATGCTGAGAATTAAGTATTGAATAAATCATGATCAATCATGTATGCAGTTAACCATCACATGGTTAGCTATCAATCTATTGATTCTGAACAGCGATATAAAAATTTATTCTACAAAGAAAAATGTTAATTCTAACAATCTAAATATTCTTTGGTAATCAATGGATAGCGCCACAATGGGATCATTTTTGCGAAGAATTAAAAAACGCCTGTCACTTAATCTCGAAATAAACTGAAGTACGAATTTTCATCTGCTTTTCTCCATTAGGAAAACTTATCGTCCTCATCAGAGGCCACAGCGAGAATAAAAGGCAGCAGGTTGAAAAAAAGAGTAAACCTTTTCAGATACGAAAGTCTCCAAAAAAGGAACCAATCAAAGTTATTCATCTATCTATTTGTTTATAGTTGAGAGAGTTGCGAATGCAACTAAAGATACATAATTTCTAGCCAGATAATTTTTAGGCGTACCGTCTATCTTTTTACTTGAAAAGAATTCGAAACACAATCAGTCGGTTTTTTTTTCAAAGTCGAATAGTTTGCATAGTCGATGTCAGTTCTTCACACCAACATCTCTCATTGATAAATGCACTAAACTGTTATCTTTCTTTTCAGTCATAAGCATTTTAGTTTATCAAACGAATGTTTGCTTATGTAAATTGTGTATATAAGTTTCAGAATAGAAATGATAACTGAGTTCAAAAAATCGTACAGATAATTTTTTGATATCTTTATCTTAAACATTTTGATTAAGAACAAAATATTGAACATGGCTTGATGCAGCATCTATTTTATTGTTTTACAGCCATTATTCATCGAACGACGAAGGCAATGTTTTCAATGATGATTATATCTTTCAGCGATTCAAAATCATTTGTTTTCCATAATGAATTCATGAGTCCACCACTGTTTTCTATATGATACGCATTAGAGGTATTTATTTTGAATTATATTCAATCTAAAATGTATCAACCAGGTAACTTCTGACAGAAAAACATCAATTACAACCAAATTTATCTTGTGTCTGTAACTTTGACTTCTAGTTCTAACAATGTATCATCTTTTTTATAAGTCTAGCGTGAGTTTTATTTTCATAGGAAAAATCTTTGGACTCTCTCTATTCGATTACATCAAACATCAACGTATGAGTTTATGAAAATAATTTTGATCCCTTTATCTCCACCTTCACGATAGAGATAATAGAATCAAGATGTGGAGAAGTAGACACATCATCTCGTTTTTGAAATATAGTCAACGCAATTTTTCCCTGAGAAAACAAAATGCCCCGCTACACATGGCAGTTTTTCGTAGACGATCTATAGAGATATACGAGTATGTTTTCTATTCATTTATGTCATCATAATATTCGCGACTATAATAGAATTATAACAGCGAGAAAAGATTGCATCTCAGTATTCGATGGTTTATTTTTCATGAATTTCGTATATCTAACTGTTTCGTCGTAAAAAGATATGTTTATTATTGTGTTCTGTACGTGTTATGATCTTGTGTTAGGGTTCAAGGAGACTAATAATGAAAATTTTGTCGTAGATTTGAACGAAACCATATGATATATCCGTTAAATGAATAAAAAAATAAACAAAAGATTTCATATGATAACAAAATGTTCGAAGTAGGATACGTTTAACCTATGTTCAACTATTGTAACTGAAGTTACTCGAGGTACATGATTCTAACTGATGTTTAACAAAATCCAATCAGGCACGAGCTCATTTTAGCAATTTAAAATGGTCTGAAAGGTGACTTTTTTGCGATAAGAAATTAATTCGTCTGAAAAGATAAGAAGCGCATAATTTTCAATACCTAAAAACTACCCTTGTTTATTATTTTGTTTAACTGGAGTGTACGTTTTCGTATATGCTCTAAACAGTAACATCCAATGATAACACAAGGCAAATAAATGATTTCAAAGTGTAGAATAAGATAACAGTGGCGAGAAGGAAAACAACATTTTTGCAAGATACTATTGCTTGACCCATAAGATATCGTTGCGACGCTAAGTACCATGAGACAAAAAGTAGATATCAATGCATATCAGAGAAAAGTAAAAACCGAGATTTTGAAAGAACATTTTTTTGTAGGTCACTAACAGGTAATTATTGAATTATGGACGAAGCATCCGACAACCAAGTAAACGCAACGCATACATTAAACAAGGTTATTTCGGTAGATTGAACTAACTTTATCAACTAGTTTTTGATACTATTAGACTGTCTCAAATGTTGTCACTGGTCGATTTAAAGATAAAACAGCTATTGTAACAGGAGCTGGGTCGGGTATTGGTCGAGCTATTGTTCTACGACTTGTATCTGAAGGTGCCTCCATCCTTGCTATTGATATTAATGAAATCGGACTTCAAGAAACAGTAACTTTATCGTCGAATCCCGACGGCGTATCAATTGCTGTAGCATCCATTACAGATGAACAACAAGTTACCGAGAAAATCAATGAATATGTTGCTCGTCAAGGACATCTCGATATTCTCATTAATATGGCTGCTATTCTTCGATCCTCTATATCAATAGATACGACAGTTGAAGAATTCAAAGCTGTTATCGATACTAATTTAATTGGTACATTTATTTTATGTCGTGCTTGTCTTCCGCACTTGGTAGTCACCAAAGGTAATATTGTTAATGCGGCTTCAGTAGCAGGTCTACATGGTCATGCTTATATGGCAGCGTATTCAGCAAGTAAAGGAGCGATCATTGCACTGACAAAATCTCTTGCAAGAGAATTCATTATTCAAGGAGTACGTGTCAACGCCGTAGCACCAGGTGGTACTCTTACACCATTGGTTACAACTCTTCAGTTGCCAGAAGGAATTAATCTGTCTTTACTAGACAATATACAACAGCCTGGTCAACGACTCGGTCTACCAGAAGAGATAGCTGCTGTGGTAGCTATGCTTGCCTCTCAAGATGGATCTTTTATTAATGGAGAAGTGATTCGTATCGATGGGGGTCTTCATACTTAACTGACTCATTTTGTGTTCAAGAATTACAATGAATTTATCATTTAGTCTTATTTTTCATATTAGTGATTGACCTTTTTCTTTAAATATTATTTTGTTCTATACATAAAATATATTGATTAGTATAGAGCAACGCAATATTAAGACACAGATACGGTTATATTTCATCAAATCAAGTTTTTCTAAAGTTTATTTGAATGAATTCATATATTCTTTTTATTGAGCGCAAACTTCGTTTTAATATTCAAGTTATATTAATAGAGATCATTGCATACACTTCATGCGATTCAGTTTGATCGAAAATTAAAATCGCCGAGTTAAAATAACCACCATTTTTGTATCTGTTCACATATGATATATGAATCCTTGCTTTCGCTTTTCTTTTTAATGTGAAACAGAAAACAAAGGACAATTGTAAAAAGAGACAAAAAATTCAAGACAACGACAATAGTGAAAAATGTATCCTATGATTCAAACACTTGTTATGGGTTTGAATCGTTCTGCACGCTTAGCCTTTTGTCCCTAAAACAAAAATTTTAATTAACTATAGCTATCGTCAAAAAAAAACTCTATTTTACATACATCCGTTGCGTTTGCCTTAGCGACGGCTGAAATATCACCAAAACGTTCAGCTCGCTTTTTAATTGCATCAGTTAACACTGGGGTAGCTGGTGAAGATTTTGCATTGACTTTTTTCTTTGTTGACGTAGACTTGAAAAGAAGATTTTTCAAATTGAATAATTAATATTTCAAACTTCTCTTACTGTCAATGGTGTAACAACGCCGAAACGATTGATACGTTTTTGCTTTGTTTCGTCGTCTATTGGTACTGTTGGACTATTTACATTGAAACGTTCAGCTCGTTGACGCTTTTTATCTTGTGCATTTTCCTAAATGTGATATTGAAGATTTTGTTTTCTTTCTATTCAATGAGCACTTACTGCTGATTCGACTACGACGCCAAATCTTTCTAATCGTCGCTTTTTAGTCTCAGGGTCAATGGGCTGCTGAAAAAGAAAAGTAATCATCTGTATTAATTATCCATCGATAAAACTCATCATTTACATTCGCTGTACCAAAACGTAATGCACGTGAAAGTTTTTTCGCTTCAGGTGCTATTGTTCCAAAACGTTCAAGACGTTGTTGAAATCGCTAGAATAAAATAAAATAAAAATACTTATAAATGAATATTCAATCAACTACTTACATCGCCTGTTGTTAAATCTCCATTTTCATTATCGATATTGACACTAATGAAAGTCAATAGAATATTTCAAAACGAGATAATCAAAAAAAGATCGAAACATAATGACTATTTACTTACGCTAATGTTTCGGATTGTTCTAGTGTTTTCTCTTCTAAATCTTCAATAATATCTGTTTCAACAACTGCAGTTGATGACATTTTATAGAATATTTGAAAAAAAAATATGGTGGTCGTTAAACGAAATTATTAATCGTTAGAAAGAAAGGCATGAACGATAACGTCAATGCACACCAATGAGAATATTCTATTAAAGGAAATGATTTGCTTGTTCTTAACCAATCGATAACGAAACATTATGTTCGAAGAAATAAATAAATAAAAAATTGCTAATTACTTATTGAATATAGAAAAATGAATTGAAAATTGTTATAATAATTCTTTTTTTTAAATCGTTTTTAATTTTGATAAAATACCAAATTATTTTATTCGAATAAATAAAAACTTCCGTCCGAACGCTGGTTCAGCCATAGTCTGTAAAACCAGCATGTAGATTATTCAGTTGTAAATCTTGTCAAATAGAACATCAACACAGTCATCTTAGCCTCAAAGTCTCACTAAAGTTGATTGAAGAGTCCTTATTCAGTGAGTCTCTATCAGATCAACTGCTTCTTTTCTTTCTATTTATGGAAAAATCTAAATCAATTCCGATAGTTTTACGCATCTTCAAAAGATCATGAATCATAATATCAATATTCAGTTTTTTTCACCATATACCTGCCTTGCGTAAAACATCACATTGTTCAATATAGAATAGAAATGGACAAGTATTGAAATATTTAGTAACGAACGGTTTGTCAACGAAAGATTGTCTCAGCTATACTTGTCGTTTCAATCCAACGAATCAATTGTTGTTAGTGTTACGAACTCTTCAATATTCAGCGGTTAATAGTTGCTTTGGAATTCATACTATAATTATGCAAATGATCCAGTCTAGGAGAAAACATTTCTTCTCCTTCGAACAATTCGAGGCATTTAAATGGCTCAGAATAGGAGTTCTCGGAAATCTCTAACATCTTAAGAGACAAATATACTTGAAACATATCAATCCTTAAATAAACAGATGAATTTCGCGAATAGCTAAATCAGTTTTTCATTTTTTTTATTTTCACTAAATTGACATTTGAGATCGTCAAAGTACGGCAGAAAGTGAGAATATCTTTTGTGAATTCATGATTTGTTTACTTCCAACCAATCGACATTAGAGAAATATTGTATGGAAAAAAAAATTGGATGGCAGACTGGTCGGATCTTCTTTTCAATCTAGAGTAAAATAAAAACAATGAAAAAACGACATAAATCTAAAGCAGGTCAATTGGCAGCAGAACGTGATATTGAACTTTACATTCGTTTGTTAGTTTAATCAATAGATTTACTTTAGTTTATTTTTAATACAATTATAGAGACATCGAAGATCAAGTTATTGTTGAAGAACATATTCTGAGAAATGCAATCGGTCGAGCGATTAATATACTTTTCGGCGAGGTTTTTACCTTTTAAAAATTTTGATTTATATTAAAGATCTCAACTGTCTTTCTCTATAAGATTGGTAGTCAATCGATTCATGTCGAGCTTGTTTCATTTCGATATGGTACAGGAACAATTAGGACGAAAGCCAAGTAAATTCATTTCTCGAATGTAAATTTCTAATAAAACAATAAACTAATTTTAGAATGTTAAATCAAGTTCGTTGTGCTTTAACATTTTATGGTTTACATGATAAACGTGAATGTGCTTTTCGTATTGATACAAAATCAGAAGAAAATGATAACGATGATGATGAAGACGATCGCACACTTTCAATGTCGATGAACTGATATTATTTTGTTTCTTTCTTCTTTTTTAGATAATAGAAATGTGGAAACATTTCAAGTTTGATCGTCGTACAATTAATTTATCTTATGATACAGATGACAAACTAAGTGATGTAAGATTTTTTATTTATATCAAAATTGAAAAAGTATCATTAGCTTGTTAGTTCGATGTACTATTACATTCCGCATGGGATCACGCTGTTGCCGAAGGTCAATTTAAATATAAAATTGATCAAACTATGAAAAAACGAATACTTGACGGTGATCTTCATTATGTCATTGAAGTAAGTGTCTCTTTCTTTCGTAACAAAAACTATATTTATATGATGGTATACAGTTAAATCCTAGTCGATTTGAGAAACGTCGATTACCGGATGCATTTGAATGTGTGAATACACCATTTGATAAAAACAGATTTAATTTTAATAAAATTAAAGACGAAGAAGTAAATACATTAAAAATGATCTGGCGTTTTTGTGGTCAATAATGATCTGTGTATAGATACTTTTTTCTTTAGATGATGAACAACAAATTGATAAACATCTAGTAATAATTAATAATTCGCCTATTCGTCCGTATCAAGTGTTGCTCGTACCAAATCGTCAACTCGAACAAGCACAAGTAAAAAGCAAAGACGTTAACAACACAAAGAAAAATAATCCACTGATTTCACACGCGTAGATTTTAACAGTCGATTGTATTTTATTTGGACTTCGTGTTGTTGCTTCAAGTGCTTATCCATTTATGTATGTTGGCTTTAATTCACTTTGTGGTTATGCATCAATCAATCATGTAAGTTGAATTTTATTTATTAAAATTAACTAAGAAACTTAAATTTAGCTTCATCTCCATGGAATTTATATGCCGAATCGTTTATTTATTCAAACTGTCGTAGGTTTTATTTAGAATTTTATTTTGTTTTCGATAATTCTTGTAATTCCTATTTAGAAATGTTCACCATTTCATGTGAATTCTAATTGTTATCTTTTTGATTTATTCGATGTACAAGGATTTGCTTTTGAAATAAAACATGTCGACGAATTTGATAAAATTGCTCAGTGAGTATTTGATAAATTTTTTATCAACATACAAAATTTACTATGAATTCAGGTGTATTAATACAGTAACAAATTATCTTGTTTCATCCGATATTGCTCATAACATGGCGATCATGAAAGGAGATTCATTTTCGTCATCACAACTCGCTCTACGTGTTTTCGTTTGGTTACGTCAATCGAATATAGGAGCGAAAACATTTCATCAATGGAATATTGGCTGTTTAGAATTGTCAGGTTATACATTTCTTCAATGTAAGTAAAAACGCATTAGCCACCTTTCGATTTAATAAAGGATTTCGATTTAGATGAAGAAATATTTAAGGATGCAAATGAAGGAAAATTTCGCGAATATATTAATGGCATAGCATTATCGTCGGAAGTACAACAAAAAATCAGAGACGATGTGAAAAATTTATTAGAGCAATAGAAAACAATTGAATTTTGTTTAGTTCAATTAGTAAAGAGAACCTTTATTTGTGATATTACGGGTGATCTCATGTGTGTGTGTGTATTGAAACAAAACGTAGATTATATTTAGCAACTAAATAAAATATCGATTTGTAAAATTAGCCTTTCAACTTATAAATCAGATAATTACTCAGCATTTTTATTACAGATATGTCAATATCATTTCTTTTTCGTCGCGTGGCAATGTTGCAGCAACCACATATTCATGCATTTTCTACTTCAGTTGTACTTTTTAAAGGTAAAAATACTGGCGGTGGTAAATTGAAAACATCAAAACATATTTTATCCGACGCTGATTTATCTGCTTCATCGAGTGATTGGCCATCATTAAAAGCACAATATGATAAATTACTGATTGAACTTCATGAACTTTATTCAAAGCAAATTCAATTGCGAACATCATCATTAGCATTTGAAGAACTGTCCGTTATACTTCCACCTCATAATAAGGCACATCAATTGAAAGAATTAACACAAATAATTCAAAAATCACCGCAAATGTTTATGATCGACATGACACGACATGCTCAATATATACCAAATGTTCTCGAAGCAATTCATAAATCAGGTCTCAATGTTAATCCACAACAAGATGGAACAACTCTTTATCTACCAACACCGAAAGTAACACGTGAACATCGTGAAGAATTAGCTAAGAGTGCTAAGAAATTAGCTGATCAAATTGTTGTTAAAATGCGAGAAGCCTATTCGAAAGCACATCGAAATTTAAAGAAACAAGAAAAAAGTTTAAGCCAAGATTTAGTTATTGATTTAGATGCTAATTTAAAACACCGTCTTGATGGTTATATTACACAAGTAGAAAAAATTCGTTCAGAAAAACAAAAAGAATTATTAGATTCAACTTTTTAATTTTCATAAATAAAGTTTCTCGTAGAACATAGAAAATTTATCGCATTATAAGACAAAAATAAACAATCGATATTAGAAAAAGTGAAATAATACAAACTGATCACTTCCCGGTGTACATCAATCTATATTGAAATAGTTCTCTTTGTTTTTATAATAAAAGCACCAGAAAATGTATGCAACTGTTGCTATGAAATACGACTCAATTTTGTCACTATCAAAAGAGGTTCCTTTGATAAAAATTAATGTTGATCTCATGCAAGATTGATGACAGAGAATATGTGCGGAAAGCTCAAATAGCAGTTCATTGAAGTTTCGATTGACAGGATGATTCAATGGAATCGCATTGTTTTTCCGAGACAAGAAAGTACTATCGTATGGATTTGTCGAAATCCAAGCTTGTCTATCAATGTTAATCATTCGGTATAGTAATTCATTCGTTCTATGAAAAAATAATTGATTTCGAAAAACAACTTGATCTTAACATATTCTGGCCGAACTTAGTGTAGTCACTTGAAGTTCCATGTCAGTATGTAAAAAACGAACTTGCTGCTAAAGAATGATTCGGGCCATCAAACTTTATTGGTTTTATTCTCGAGATACTGTCTATATTCGGTTGTTTGAAATTATCATGTGCAGTTTTTAGTAAAAGTCCGATATCAATATGTTAACACTTAGTTAATATTGTTAGAATATCGTTGGCAATCTTTTTTATACAGGTAACAGACAGTGCTAGTAGAATAGGAAGATCAGAAGCGATTGAATTTTTAATAAAAATCTGTATACTGAACACATTGTACTATGCAACAATTGCCTAATATGGAAGAAGACGGACTTACTAGTATCATTGGACACCATTTTTTCGCTTCTGCCTATCTACACCTAGATTTTTGATAACAAATATTCTCATAGTCTATTCTTTTTCCGTTAGTATTTTTGATGCACATAGCTTATCTTTTGTTGTGTTTAATGTCGCACGTCGTAATGACATAGATATGATTATTTAGTGTCTTCGAATGCATTGTAAAAGATGAATTCATTACATCTTATCGTACGATTTTTATAAAAAAAAAACAACAACTTTATTTCATGTGATAGGATCAGAAATAGCTGCATCTACAGGACTGTTCCGAGTAGAGTTTTTCATAGTCGTGAAAAATTTTCAGTTTTTTGCAATAAGTGTTTAATCTATTGTTGAGAACCTGGTAAATATATTGACGCTTGTCTTCAATTCTTGGATTCTATGGATACATCCGTTCATAGAATAATTAATCTTTTCTTAGTATGTAAAGGTAGACTGAGACATATGCACAAGACGAAGGATAAACCTTTTTCTTTATCCTCTTTTCTATTTGTCAAACATCAACGATGGGACAATAAATATTGTATGAAGTAAAAAATAAGCCGTAATCCATCGTTATAAATCAGTTGTTTCGGCTCTCAAAAAGTAATTCACTTTATTTTATCTTTATACGAACATAATTACCGATCATTGTATTTATTTGATTGATAGAAAACAACATAAATTTCAGAAACTAAAATGTCTTCGATCATTTCTGATGTCGAACTTAAATCACATATTGATCGAACCGTAGTCGACAATGATATTTCGAATGGAAGATTGGCTGCGAAGAAACTTCGTTCTCGTACCTATAAAAATTTAATAGTACTTTGTATAGCTTTTCTTCTTCAATTTACTGCATTTGGTGCTATTGGTAATTTACAGAGTTCACTAAATACGGAAGCTAATGTTGGTGTTAATTCTTTATCGATCATTTATGCTTTTCTTATTTTTTCATCAATATTTTTACCACATCCATTAATAGCTTTATTGGGTCTTAAGTGGACAATTGTCGTATCGCAAGTTCCGTATGTATTGAAATGGCATCGAATAGAATATTAAATTATATTGCTTTTCTTTTAGTTATCTTTTATATGTCGCAGCTAATTATTACCCCAAGGCATATCTTATGTATCCAGGTATGACACACCTTAATCTCTGTTAGTATTTGCCAATAATCCTTGTTTTTCTCGTGTTAAGCTGCTGCACTCGTTGGGTTGGGAGCGGCACCATTGTGGACATCGAAATGTAGTTATTTAACTGATACAGGTACAATTTATGCCGAATCAAAAGGTGTCCATAAAGATGTTGTTGTCAATCGATTTTTCGGCATTTTCTTTATGTTTTTTCAATCAAGTTTGTTTTAGTGTATTTCTAATTTAATATACAAGGATAATATCTGCTTCTTTATAGGTCAAATTTGGGGAAATTTAATATCATATCTCGTACTTAAACCAATCGAAAAAGAACATAATGATACATTGTACGAAGTAGAAAAATATGCTAAATGTGGAGCTGATTTTAGTGAAAAAGAATATAAAGGTGCAGAAGTTATTAATCAAATTGATCGAAAAACAGTATTCATGAATCTTCTTCTTCTTGTTTTGTTTTTTGAATAAATCTTTATTGTTTCGAATAGGTTGACATTTTATGTATTGTTTATATTTGTATATGTGCTTGTTCAATTTTAACCGTAGTTGTATTTCTGAATCAACGCCGAAAATCAACGCGCGGTAAGCCAATTATTTTAACAAAATAAAAACATGATATCACAAAATCATGATTATTATATAGATAAAATACCTGTTATGCTTCGTGATTCATTTAAATTACTTATCTCAACGATTAAACATATGCGAAACGTAAATCAATTACTTCTCATACCACTAACAGTTTGGTCTGGATTAGAACAATCATTTCTTGGAGCACAATTTACAAAAGTAGGTTAAAATGTAGTTAACTATCGATAAAATCCAGTAAGAAAGAATAGTTCATATTGAGAGTCAGCGTAGTTTATCAATGAAATCTTAACATTTTTACGTCGTGTTTAGAAAAGATTCTATAAATTATTTGTTCTTTTTTTTTTGTCTCATAGGGTTTTGTATCTTGTACATTGAATGCAAAATATGTTGGTCTTGTTTTGATTGCCTATGGTGTTTGTGATTCCATAGGAAGTTTTAGTTTTGGTCAACTGGTAAAATATGTGGGTCGTTGGCCATGTTTTGCTATTGCTGGACTCATAAATTATTCATTAATTATCACTATGTTTATATGGAAACCATCAGAAGATCAAATCGCTGTCCTTTTTGTTTTAGCTGGCTTATGGGGTTTAGCTGATGCAGTTTGGCAAACACAAATCAATGCATTTTATGGCGTTTTATTTTCTAATAATGATGAAGCTGCTTTTTCAAATTATCGTCTATGGGAATCTATTGGTTTTGTTATATTTTATATTATAACGCCATATATTCGTATAAGAATAGCATTGATTATTCTTCTAATATTTTTAACATTGGGCATGATTGGCTATGGTTTAACCGAATATTTATGGAAAATCAAAAAAATCAAAAAAATTCAAGTTGTATCATCATAAATGAATGATTTAAAGTCAAAACTTTTATTGAGATTTATTACATAAATATAAAATTTAACTTTCTTTATCAATGAAATCGTTGAGATGCTTTATATTTTGTTGTCTACATATGCATAATAAAATAAAAAGATACGAGTATTAACTGTATACATATAAATAAATAAATAAAGAATTTATTTTACTTCATTAAACTGACTAATTGACGATTAAGTTTATTGACTACGGGTGGACCAGAATAAGCTAAACTTGTATAAACTAAAACAAAATAAAAAAAAAACGATTAAAAAAATTCGAAAAATAATAGATCTGGTCTATCAACAAGATTAATTCATTGTATAACTATTTGATCAACGTTGAAAACAAGCATTGAGCCTTCTTTTTATCTATTGATATTGAAAAGTTTATTGATTTCTGTTAACAAGAGTTCTGTCGGTGTCGTATTCACCAATGAAAAGAAAATAAATCTCTTTATTATGAGTATTATTCAATCGTTCTTCTATCAAACGATGCATATATCATATCGGTCTTATGTTCAATAGAGTGAACTTTCATTGTAATATGTTCTTTTTCGTTTCTTTTCAAAATCAATATAATAATTCAATTAAATACGCACTGATAATTATATTCATTCGATATCGGATATGTTTATGCTAGGTTGAACTTTTCAGATTTTACAAAAAAAAGAAAAGAGTAACATGGAAATTTACTTTGTACAAGACTAGCGCCAGCTTTCATTCGTTCGACAATGTCGTCTACAGTTTCGATACCACCAACACCAATTAAAGGAACTTGACCTAGGAAATAAATTTTGAATATTTTCAAAGTAAAACAAGAAGCAAAACCTTGAGTATGTTGTCGAAATAAACGAAGAGTTTGAAGCGCTTTTTCTTTCAATGGTCTACCACTTAATCCACCGGTTTCATTTCGATGTTCACTTTTTAACGTGTCCATCCGAGCTATTGTTGTATTTGAAATAATTAAGCCGTCGACTTTTGTATTTGACTGACGAATAATATTTGAAATTGACTTTATTTCGTTTTCATTGAGATCCGGTGCAATTTTAAGTAAAATCAACGGTGTTCGTGTTGTTTGATCTTGTTCATTTTTACATGATATTTTATTGCAAGCTTTTCGAATAGAAGTTAAAAGTTTTTTTAGTTCATTTTCATTTTGTAAATCTCGTAAACCAGGCGTATTAGGACTTGAAATATTAATAACAAGATAATCAGCAAGACACCCAAATTGTTCAATACCTAATGTATAATCTTGTTCAACATCTGTTTTAGTATTTTTATTTCGACCAATATTAACGCCAATCAATATGTCTAGATTAGAAAATAATTGGATGTTAAAATGACTAACGAACAAGGTAATCAAAGAAAAAAAAAACGAGATTAATCCTTAGTAGACTCAACCTTGTGTTTCGCCTAATAAAAAATTCGGTCAATATTTCATTCTTTATCGCTCATGGTCTTACTTCTCGTATGCTTACACTCGATTAATTCATTCGTGTTAGTATGTTCATCATCAGACAATAGACAAGCAGTAGAATGCCCGACTTAATCTTCGTTCAAATTTTCTATACGGTATATGTACATAGGTATTAACTGAGTCGCATCATTCGTATCTTTTTCAATTGAATATCGCTTAAGATTTCTCGTGTTTTTTTCCTGCTACATCATATTCAATATTTAAACTACTAGATATCGAATCCCTTGCTGACTGTTGCAGTCACATCTACACTTGATCGAATTCCTTTGTATTTTTTTTTCTTCTCTCTCTATTCTTTTTGTGTCTGTTTCTTTTCTTCTTCGCTTTGTTTTTGATTCAACAAATATATATTCAATGGTCACTTTCTTTCTTTTTTCTCCCTCTCCCTCTCCCTCTCCCTCTCCCTCTCTCTTTCTCGCTTCCTCCTATTGCTCATTGTTCTAATCAACATATGTCCGTCTGTCTAATCTATTTCTTGTAAAGAGTCTACACCCTCAAGATTCGCGCACACGTATGTATAAACTTATATTTTCAAAGAGTCTGTTGACAAATACATCTCAGGATGTCATCGATGTCGTATTTAGTTGTACAAAATCGAATTTCATCGCTTTCTAACAACGATATGTCTTCGTCAAGTGCCTACTCCTTACAATTGCCATTTTTGGGTACAATACCATTGGGAAGATCACCACCAAATCTAGCTTCATTTCAAAAACCTTTACGTGAACTTTATATACCTTACTATCGTCAACGACGTGAACGTCATCATGATGAACGTCGAATAATTATATCTGATCGTGATATATTAATATTTGAACCTGATGCAGTATCCAAAGGAAAACGTTCATTAATTTATGCAACTTTTGAATCAATTGTTGAGATACAAGCATTAGAATTATATCTTATGTTCAATCCAACAGAAAATCATCATTACAAACGCGTACGTGCTGCATTTTTACCTATTGGTAAGTTCAAATCACAGATACATAAATATGTATATTCGGGGCGTAATCAGGGGGCTCAGTCCCCTCCTAGAAAAAATAAAATCCTGTGAAAAACTAAGTTTACCGCGTCTCCCTCCCTACTATGACTTTGACCAACAACTTAGTCCCCCCCCCCCCCCTCCGTACAATTTTTTTCTGGTAACGCCTCTAATGTATATGTATATTAACTACTCAAGCATCATTTCTTTCTTTCTTTCTTTTATGATAATGAGCTACAACAGCTGTTTGTAAAGTGTTAGTTAGCCTTCAAAAAAACAAACTGAACCATCTGATACATATTTCGTTTTCTGCTTTATTTTCTTTATCGGAAAGTTTCTATTGTCTTTGTTCTTTCTCTCTCTCTCGACACTATTCATTACGGTTAATATACAGAGATAGACTGTCAATAGAACGAGAAAGATTGAGAGACGAGTTTAGTTATGTTCATTAAATCTACTATTTGTTCGCGGAAGAATACATGTGTTTATTTGTCGATCAGACAAGTTGACCTATTATTATTATTACATCATTTAAACGGAAACAATTACAATCATAAATCTATCGTTGACTTGTAATTTGATCTTTTATCAGTAAAAACTAGTTTAATACTTCATCAAAATTATTTAATGCTTAAATTATTTGAGGTTGTGAACATCAAGAACGTTTTCGTTCTCTCTATTCAACGATTGATAAAACACAATTTAATCTTCTTTCAACTCCATCGTCAACATCTTGTCATCCACCACTTCTATTATTTGTTATGAGGAAAAGTGGTACTACTGGTACTGGTTCTCTACTTGATTGTCACGTTTTTGCTGTACGACGTGAATCGACTGCATTTGATTTATGCGATATGATACGAAAATTAATTATCAAACGAACAATGAGTCCTATATCGTCGACACAACAACAACGACCAACGCCACCATTACAACCGCCACCGTCTTCACTTCCACCATCGTCATCATCAACAACAACAACAACAACAACATTATTACGTCTACGTGATAACTCTAAAGATGGAACAGATCAACGACGCACAAAATATCTTGATCGAGATAGACCTATTTCAGCTATGGAACATCGTCAAGCTGATATACCAATAAATATCGATATGAAAGTATGTTATAGATTATTTACAAGGTTTTATTAACAAAACAAAAGAACTATAGAATTTTATCATTTATCTCACCAGTAGCCTTGATTTAAGTAAATGCTTAATAAATGTTATTTTTAAAGGTGACAACATAGGAAAAGTAAATACTTTATAATAAAAAAAGAAAAAGTATCCTAAATTAATGAAGAAATTAATCGAAGATAATATAAAATACGTTCAGGCTCACGTAAAGATCGTATTCACTAAGTTTACATTCATAGAAACATTTGAACAAAAAAATGATATTTTGAATAAAAAATAAACTAAACATAAAGTCTCTGACTTCCATTAAACGTCTCTTTTTCTGCTGAACAACGAAACTAATAAAACAAAAACTCAAAATTCATGGAGTTCATTAATATTTAAATTCTTTCTTCTAGATGAATCGTTCAATATCAAATACTAATTTACATGATGCTATAAATTTATCCTCAAACAGTCTCGCTAATCCGTTATCATCAACTTCATTTCCTCTTAATAATAATAATAATAATAATCAACAAGCAAATCCTTATCATGATGCATCTCAAGTATTAAATGCAGACAACGACATCTATCGTATGTCATCTTCACGTTCAACACCAGTGCGTACGTTGTCAACAAAAACTCAACAGCAACAACAACGTCATTTTATCAAAGCATCTTCATCGTCATCATCGACGGCGGTCGATGAATCCGATGAAGTTGTTAATGATTTAATGAACATTGTTGATGCTGAAAAACTCAAAACTATCGATACAAACGTGGTTCAAGTTCCTATAAAGCGTCACGCATCATTTGATCGTACATCATCATCGTCATCAAATGATCCCAATGGTAATACAATGAATAAAAAACGTTATCAACATCATAACAATAATAAAAAACGTTCTTTATTTGCCAATTCAATTCCATTACCAACAATAGTTTCAGCCAATAATACACCGGTGATATCACGAACAACCACTAATGTTGAACAACAACAACAACAACAACAACAACAGCAACAGTCAGCAACATCTATACTTGATAGTTATTTATTACGTCCACAAGTTGTAATTAACCGTTATGGTGACATAGGAAACTATGTACCAAAATTATTACGTGAAAATATAACAACAGCAACAGCAAGTATGCGCTCATCGGATAGTAATGAAAATATTTTCTTTCGTGCAACAAATGGACATATATTAAATGGTTTTCTTAATTTGGATTTTTCATCAAAATCAGAAGTAAACACTAAAAATCCCAATCGTAATAATAATAACAATAATAACAATGATAATAATTCTCATTATCAATCGTCACCATGTTTAAATGAAGAGATTCAAGAACGAAGTGTACTATCAATTGTTAGACAATTGAAGACAAATCAAACGTAAATTAAGAAAACAATTTTATGAAACAGAATCAGAAATTTCTTTTCTCTTTCTTTTTTAGAAAATCGAATAGCCATGAACGAGACTCGTCAATGCCAAATCAAACAACTCGTATTGAAAATATTGAAAATAATCATTATGTTTCATCATGTCAAATCCCACGTGTTCAAACGCAGCAGTCTCAACAACCTACAAAACCAATACCAGCTGCTATGGGTGGCATTAAAGTGTTACCTTTTGCACCGCCTAGTTCTTATTCTTCTCAACGTCCCTTAAAAACTTCTTATTCATCAGCATCATCAGCAAAGCCAAGACGTGTAGCTTCATTTACGGTCGCTGATACAGAATTACCAATTGATTATAGACAATATTTACGTCATACTGATAAAGGAGCTCAACTTTATGGTCAAGAAAAACAGGAACCCTCAGAAACACTCGAACATTCACTTGGATATTTACCTTAATATTTTATTTGTTTCTCGTTTTATTCTCTGTTAATTTTTAGGAAGAAATTAGTGAATTTGAAATACTTACTATCTTTATTAGCACTGTTACGTTGACGATAGTCAATAAGTCGAGCACGTACGGCTTCATAACCATCATTGTTAAACCCATAGCTGAATAAAGAAAAATGAGAAATGAAAAGAAAATTCGTTAGCTATGTTTTGTTCATACCGATTTATGACAGCTCGATCTTCCGTAAGACGAAACACTCGAGGTTTTTCATTGCCCGGCTGTGGTTGTGGAGTTATTGTTCCTAAACGTAAAATAAATTCGAAATATATTCAAACAATTAAAATTCACGTACCAATTTCAATAAAGCCAAATCCAAATTTACCTAAACCATCAATGGCTTCGCCATTCTTATCGAAACCTGCTGCAAGACCAATTGGATTTTTGAATTGACGATTCCATACGGTTGAATGCTAAAATTATATGTTCAGCTAAATAGTTTTTATTTTTAGAGTCGAAAATAATACAGAGAAAAAAAACGAATTAATGCCAATAAGACTTCTACGAATTTAAAAATCTTGTTTTCTTATTACGTGCATGTGTAAACTAATGAAAACAGATTAGAAAGTATAATGTAGAAAAGTCTATGAATGAAGCCTATCATTCGATAAAGATTCGTGCTAGAACTTATGCATAAACTTGAATATAATGCTGGCCAACCGGAAGATAACAACTCTGCTTCGATTAATCTTTTTTTCTCAATATTTTTCGACTCTAAAATGATTATTTTCAAACCAGAATAGGCTCATCAATCGATTTCATTCGTGGAACAAATCCATATTTAGCCATTTGAATTGATAAATTATGAACTTTTTCTGCATCGATATATCGTAACGTTGGCATGATGTATTCTTCATAGAAACGTTCACTACCGAAATAGATGTTTGCACCAACAAAGACAAAACATCCAGCGAAACATCCTTTTAATGAACTACGTAAGCGTGCCTGGCGAAAAATATTATGGTATAATGCATGTGATTGATATAGGAAATTTTCTACTGACTGATACAAAAAATCGTGGTACCATCTTGAAAAAAAGGATTTCATACAAAAATAAAGTAAAACAAATTTCGTTTTTATAGACAAAAACAAGATTTTATTTATTTTTTTAAATACAAAAATAAATAGAAATATACATTGTTTGATTGATTTCTCATATAAAAATAGAATTAAGTTGAAGGCAGAGAATTTGATTTTTCTGTTCCATTATTTTCATCTTCACTGAAATAAAAAGCTCCTTGTAAATTGAGTAAACATTCAGCTGCTTTATGCAGTTCTTCAAATGTATTTGGATCTATTTGCAATAAATTTATCATAATCGATTTGATCATTATCAAAATGATTTACCTATCAGAGCAAGTTCAGCAGCATCACCATCAATTAAACGACTATCAGGTATATGTAAATCTTCAAGTAGATTGTTCGATTCTGAAAGGAAAAAGAAAATTCAATGTAATTTTCATTATTCTTGATACAAATGTTATTTTATTTCTTTTAAAATTATTCTGATCAAGACTGCATAGACACCTTTGAAGAAACAAGATCATTTTATTCTGTTTTCAATAGCACTCTACACATTCCTTAAACCATTCACACAATTTTAGGGCCTGAACCTCGATGATATCTACTTTCGGGAAGACTATATACTCTTTCTTGATATTAATTCTACATACCATCCATTGAAGAATTTGATATTTCACCTAAACGAAAAACAAAAACAATTATTCCTTTAATATTCTAACTTCTGGCATAAACGTACATTCTTCTACTTGATGATTATCATCATCGATAATTAATATTTGATTAATCAATTTATCTATAAAATATTTTTTTTTGTAGAAACTCCTCAACTTTAATATCTATAAAGTCTACTTTGTTCTTCAAGCGCTTCGCTATCAATCGTCCAATTTTTTTGATCAGTTTCTTTATTTTGTTGATGTCGATTAGTTTTAAAATGCTTCATTAAATTACTATATGATTTAAATTTGAATTCACATATGTTGCAAGTATACGGACGAGTATCAGCATGAAGGCGTACGTGTCGGCGTATATTACGTATAGACCAACACCGGAAATTACACAAACTGCACGTATAACTAAAAATAAAACAATTAATATTCATCAAGTGAACATTTTTACCAACCTTATTGAATTATCTTGTTCATGTCGACTTTTACGAATAATAATTTGATCGTTTGTCACTGTTTCAATTTGCGGAATTTCAGCAGGAGTAGGCGAAGGTATACGAATAATTGGTATTGGTGTGACTAATGGTTTATTTCTTCGTACAGAACTTGTGATTTTTCCATTAGTTATTGTTGTGCAACGAGAAGATGAAACTTTCATAGCTCGTTTTAAGTGCGACAACCGCTTTCCATGTTGATATAATGCACTCGAAGAACAAAATTTTCGTTGGCATAGGTTACACCAGAACTGACTTGGATTCTATTAATAGTTAAACAAAAATATATTCTTTCAGTCGAAATATTTCAACAAACCAAACGAGCAGAATGTAATCTACGTAATTGAAAGCATTTTTTTTATGAAAGATAAAGCTGTTTCGAGTAAATGGAAGATAGATATGTATAGTAATGATTGCAACTGAACCATATCGTTACCTTGTAGTATAGAATACAGTTACGATCAAAAGTTTTTTTCGTCTACTATAAAACAAAGTGATTAATCTCCCGTGTATTCGATTCAAATGAAGTCTTTCGCTAGTACATGGCCAGGCTTGTAATGAGCAATTTTTGATTTAAATATATGAATCTTTAAAATATCTATCATGTATAATTTGCATGAGAAAAAGATAATCTGCTCTTTCAAATAGATATTCAAACTCAATACTTTTATAATAGTTTTACAAAAACGTAAAGTGTTCTTTTTCTCTTGCAATTCGGCGACCTTCATTGTATTTTTCGATAAAAAAAAAGTGATTTATGCTGAGAGCTATGATTTATAAGTGCACTACATGAATTGTAAACATCCTTAGTATTCGATGAGTCTCGTTGAGAGACGTTTAATTTGGTTCATATAGATGCAAATTTATTTACTATACAATCGTTAACTTAGTTAGATAAAATACGAAAAGAAAAACTTCTTCAATACTAATGCGATGTAGTGGTCGTATACATATTGAATAGCAAGTTACTGATATCGATGCAACGTAGAGATAATAACTCAATCAAAATATGACCTTTTAGTACAGATTTTGTTTGCATGCATCCATATACACCAACCAAAATGTACAGCACACTCATTTTAGGCATTGATAGTGTGGTGTATTTATCAAATTGAAGTTTACTCACATTCATCTGATTTGTTATTTACTGAAAATCAGCTTTTGCTGGTGAAATTAAAGTCTGTAAAAATTCTAATGAAACAAACAAATAAAAGCTTTTATTTTAATGCTTACTATATTCATATTGTATTGAACTGATTGACCATTTTTTTTTTCATAGAACTCTTTTCTGAAGAAAAAGATTTTTTATCTTATAAGCTAGTTTTTATTAAGTTGAATAGCTTTTTTTTTGTTTATTTGTTTTCTTTTATTAATAGAAAAAACAACCTAGTACGTATGAAAGACGCAAAACAACAAAAACCAAAACAGTTCGTTTGCCTACACGAGAAATCAAACGGGAAAAGCCATTCAAAAAAACAACATAAACAACAAACTAACTAACTAATGATTGATTATTCTAATTTAGCAAGGATATCAGCTTCTTTGAAAAGGAAATATTCCTTGTCTTCTAGTTCAACCTTAGTGCCACCATATTCTGGTAATAAGACTTTATCGCCAACTTGAACACTAACTGGAACATGAGTGCCATCCTAATAATAGAAATCACGTTCAAAGTTTTCACGGAGAAAAGCAAAAAATAATATCGATTTTATACCTTTTGTTTAAGACCTTTGCCAACAGCAACAACAGTAGCATTAAGTACTTTACCTAGTGCTTTTTCTGGAACATGAATTCCACCTTTGGTTACTTTTTCGGCAGCAAACCGTTGTACAAGTACCCGGTCGAATAACGGAATAATGGTTTTTAATACTTTAGCCTAATTTAATAAGAAAATAAACAAATTAGAACTTTCTTAAAACGTATTTCATATCATTCCTTACCATTTAAGAAACGTATGAATTGATTTCTATAACGTACGAGAATAATCGAGAATATGTATAATCGATCTGACCTCTCATGTTTTTCTTTTTGTTTTCATTGGAAGATACGTTTCATCCATTCACAGTAGGGAGGTCTGGTAAGTTCAGGGAGGAGAAGAAACGAATGATTGTACAACCTTCTCTTTTCTATCCATTCGTCCATCCAGGAGTCAAATTCCTTTTTTTGCACTCATTCACTTTCATCATTTATCTTTTTTCTTCAACTTTAGTTTTCATTCGTAATAATCATAAGAAATGTATCGTTTTGCTAAAACAATCTCACGAACAGCTGCAACACCGTTGATTCAACATGTTGTACGCCGTTCATTGGCAAAAGAGATAAAATTTGGTTCCGATGCTCGCGTACTCATGCTTCAAGGTGTTGACATTCTTGCTGATGCTGTCGCTGTTACAATGGGTCCTAAAGTAAGTTTTAGATTTCTTTTTTTTTTCTCGATAAAATGAGAGAGAATTTCTTGATTTTTAGGGAAGAAATGTTATTCTTGAGCAAAGCTGGGGTTCACCAAAAATAACCAAAGATGGTGTTACAGTTGCTAAAGGAATTGAATTAAGAGATAAATTTCAAAACATCGGTGCTAAGCTTGTTCAAGATGTTGCCAATAATACAAATGAAGAAGCTGGTATGATTAAATTTCATAAAAGAATCAAAGAATAACTTCTTCGTTTTTTTTTCGTTTTCGCATTTTAGGCGACGGCACTACAGCTGCAACAATTCTTGCTCGAGCTATAGCTAAAGAAGGTTTCGATAGAATCTCTCGTGGCGCAAATCCGATTGAAGTTCGTCGTGGTATTATGATTGGTGTAGCAGCAGTTGTCGATGAACTTAAACGTATGTCAAAAATGGTCACAACACCAGAAGAAATTGCCCAAGTTGCAACAATATCAGCTAACGGTGATGTATCTATCGGTCAGATAATATCGAATGCAATGAAAAAAGTGGGCAACAAGGGTGTTATTACTGTTAAAGTAAATAGATAATTAAATGTAAATTCTAATTCAATTAATTCTATAATAGGACGGCAAAACATTATTGGATGAGCTTGAAATTATCGAAGGAATGAAATTTGACCGTGGTTATATTTCACCTTATTTCATTAATTCAACAAAAGGTGCAAAATGTGAATATCAAGACGCATTTATTTTAATAAGCGAAAAGAAATTATCATCTGTACAAGAACTTATTCCAGCTTTGGAATTAGCCAATGCTCAACGTAAACCATTACTTATCATCGCTGAAGATATTGATGGTGAAGCACTTACTACACTTGTTCTTAACAGGTGAATATAGAAGAAACAGTTTTTGGATACGAGAACAATCAGTCAGCATCTCAGCCATGAGATGTTCATGGACAAGATTGTATTAGATCATCTATTTGATATCCCGTTGGCTATGTTACGACACACATCTGCGCAGGTGGATAGTTAATGTATACAGAGTCGATCTTCTGTAAAGAGTTATAGCTAGCATTAGTTGTAAACATGATAGCAGAATGTTGAATACACCATACTACCCCCGAAAGGCTGTGATAATGTTTTTTCCTAACTTTTCGTTTAGTCAGCAAATTCAGAAGTCATCAATGGAGATTTAATTTACATATATATGTTGTTTTTTTTTCGTTCCTTATTCATAGACTTAAAGTTGGACTTCAAATATGCGCCATAAAAGCACCTGGTTTTGGTGATAATCGTAAGAACACATTACGTGATATAGCTGCCGCTTGTGGTGGTACCGTATTTGGTGATGAAGCAAATTTAAATAAACTTGAAAATATAACTGCACGAGATTTTGGTCGTGTCGGTGAACTTATTGTTACAAAAGATGACACATTGTTAATGCGTGGTAAAGGTGATCCAGCAGCGTTAGAAGAACGTATTAATTCAATAAAAGACGAACTCGATGAAGCTAAGTCAGAGTATGATAAAGAAAAATTACAAGAACGTTTAGCAAAATTATCCAACGGTATTGCAGTATTAAAAGTTGGTGGCAGTAGTGAAGTTGAAATGAATGAGAAAAAAGATCGTATTACTGATGCATTAAATGCGACGCGTGCTGCTGTTGAAGAAGGTATCGTACCGGGCGGTGGTGTTGCTCTTTTAAGATGTCTCAAAGTATTGGACAACAATGCCGGTGCCATAAACGAAGATCAAAAAATTGGTAAATAAACAACTAATCATACACTGTTTATTTCTATTTCAATATATTGAATTTTGTTTGGTTTTTCCTTTAGGTATTGAAATCGTACGAAAAGCCCTTCGTATGCCGTGTGCCACAATTGCTAAAAATGCAGGCAAAGATGGTAGTATAATTGCTGAAAAAGTACTTTCGTCTCCATTTGAAATCGGCTATGATGCACAACGTGATGAATTCGTTGACATGATTAAAGCTGGTATTATTGATCCAACTAAAGTATGATATCGATTTTCCTATGCTATAGAAATTAACTATTATTTTTAGGTCGTTCGATCAGCATTACAAGATGCTAGTGGTGTTGCTTCATTGTTAACAACAGCAGAAGTTGTTGTTGTTGAAGCACCTAAAGCCGAGAAAGATGCTGCACCAGGCATGGGAGGCAGTACGTACCAATGAAATATTCTTGCGCATTATTCAATTACATTTATTTTTATTTCAGTGGGCGGCGGTATGGGAGGCATGGGTGGAATGGGCGGCATGGGCTTTTAAAGCAAGCAATGAATGTTCAAATAGCGATATAGGACCTTTTTGTTATAACTGTTTTTTCTTTGTTTTTTTTTTATTTCTCTGCCGGCCGTTGTGCTTCTCTTAGGCAATGAAAAATAAAACCATGAATACTGATGACAGTGACTAAGGTAGAAGAACAAATTCATTAATGGCATCGAACTCGATGCACAAAGTCGAAACTATGGCTTTCTATTCTTTTTTCTTAATTAGTCTGGAAATAACAATAGGTGATCACAAGGAAAAATTGCAAATAGAAAGGAAACCTATTACAAATTGATGAATTGAAATATGCAAAATATAGTTAGCAGTATAAAAGCAAAAATCATAAGCATCGTAGTAAGCTCGTAAAAATGCGTCGTCGTACTGCGAAGTGTCGTGTTGTTCGAGTAAAAAAATCTCAACGAAATCGTCGACATTACGGAGTAAGTCGTTTCAATAGACTGTCTTTAGATTTCTCCACCATGTAAAGAGCATATGTATATCGAAGATAGCGATAACAATAATATTCTAGTTTGTGAATTTTCATCGATAAAAATCATTAGAACTTTAATGAATCGACATTCTGCGTTCAAAAATGACTTCGTTACATTGAAACCATTCAGTAAAAGCTTTGCTCCTTATATATCCACGCTAAGCTATTGATGAAATAGTTCACGAGGAAAAAATACAGCCTTGTCGTACATTCATCACCTCGGAAGATCACACGCTAAAGTTTCAGTCAAACATCAATATAAGTGAAAAATTGAATTTTTATTCTCGTCTCATTCAATTACGTCGGTACGACAACAACTAAGCATAAACGAAAAGACACAAAATCCAACGAGAACTCCAGCAGTTTTGAATACAGATTCTGTCGTAGAGGATGTCAATTCATTACCAGCAACGCCTAATTTGTCAATCGGAGCAAGGAAGCACTTGTCAAGTAGAACATCAATCATATGTGTTTCTCAAGTGAAAGCTCTGTCAACGAATACTGATACGATTGGTATTAATTTTCAAAATGAATCTTTGCAACATTCGAATTCGAACACTACATATAATAGTGTGAACAACTCGATGATTTCCTTCACCAGATTCGATCACGTAATTCTTAATTCTTTTTTTGAATGCTATTTGGTCTTTTTTTCCATTAGAATGCGCTTAACAATGCGAATCCTCCCAAGTATACTCATTTGAAAAATGTTCGATTCTAGTAGGCTCATTTCCATATAATAAAGTTCGAATATTTTTAAGAGCATCTCATCGCGAAGTGACTTTGATTCTGTCAATTCAAAACAAGACCCAATACAGACGAAAAATTCTCTAGATAAGTTCTATAAAAGAACCAATGCTTTGTATGCATCAATAGCCTATCCTAACCCTAATAATCGCACAATATATACCACCGATCGCGAGAAAGAAAAAAACAAAAAAAAACGACGTCGTTGCGGAGCGTGTTGGTTTTGTTGTTGTACACCATGTTGCTGTTTATTTACCGGCATACTCTTAAGTCTAGTTTTTGCCAGTGTAGCAGCATTGATTGCAATGCTCATTATATCACAGACAAGTGGCTCTAGATCAACGAGTAAGACAATTTTTTTTTCTTGAATTTTAACGTTTTTTTCTTCTTCTGATGAAAAGCTGCAACAACCTCTACAAGTAGCACTACGAGTACGTATGCAAATATTTCACAAAAACAAAATTTTATTTGTGCATAACTTTATCCTTTAGCTACAACAACAACAACATCAGCAACTACAACAACATCAACGACGACAACCTCCACAAGCACTGCCACATCGTCCACAAGTTCCACATCAACATCGAGCAGTACCACATCGTCCACGAGTTCAACATCAACATCAAGCAGTACCTCATCGTCTACAAGTTCAACTTCGGCAACAAGCAGCACGGCATCATCAACAAGTTCAACATCAACTACTACTGCATCATCAACATCGAGTACAAGCACATCGACAACTAGCATAGTAACTACTTCTGTTACGAGTAAGTAGCTTTGTAAAAGTATATCCAATGTTAATCAACTTCTGATTCTGGTCAGTACTAATAGTATAGAATAAGTATTTCAGAATTGTTCTAAAACTATTCTCTCTCAATTTTTTCTTTAACGAACATCAATTTATGTCATTGATTCTCCAGCAAAACAATGTAATATACAGACCATCTCCGAAGATACATAAAAGATGTTATTATTGATAGAAAAAAAAGTCCCCTTCATGAACATTATTCTAATAAAAATCTAAATGAATATGAGATCTATGTGAAATTAAACGTCTGTATTACCATCTTTAGCCATAACAACTACTTCAAGTGTAACAACTGTCGGTAAGTATTTATCATGTACTATCGGCATTCTGTTTTACTTGGTTCTTTTATTATTTAAGCAATTACTTCTAATGCGTGTACTTCGGGATGGAAAGGTGCTACTATACTTTATCATTGTGATAATTGTCCTGATATAATGCCTTATGCACAATATGCATATACTTATACGGCTATTGTGAATCGCACGCGTATAGCATTCGCATTTCGTGAAGATAATGGATGTTTCGCACTTGATACTATAACTGTAAGAAGTTTGTCGGCACCAGGTATTGAATTGACTGCAAACGGTGATTTTGAAACAAGTGACTTAACATCGTGGACTTATTGTAATCCGAATGGTGCATCTAGTGCTGGTGCAGTGACGTCAAACTCAGATAATTTCCTATGTATAAACGCTATTCTTCAAGCTCACACAGGAAATTATTTTTATTACGATGGAGCAGTGACGAATTGTGATTATTTATTTCAAACATTTGCAACAACTGTTGGTGCAGCATATAACATTTCCTATTGGTTATTCAATGAAGGTAGTTCTTCACCAAGCAGTGCTGATGTGATTATCAGTGTCTAAAAAACTGAAAATATTTCTTTGTTTTTGCTTTCGAATGAACACAGATTTATACAAGAAACAAAAACAATTTTCTTTTAAATATTTTTATTTTCAATAAAAAATTATCGTATTTTTTTTTCATCCATCAGATAAAAATTACTCAGCTCAAACGGCATAATGCTCGTGATAGAATTAATAACGATGTTAGTTGTTTTCCAATCACAAGAGGCACTCGTTGCACTCAGATATATTTGAAACTACGTCGAAAGTAGCACTTTCTCTACATTAGTATGAACTCAATCCATTCTCAGCTGACATTCTGTACTACTCCGTGAGATATATAAAATTTCTTCAAATCAAGAAAAACAAACCGAACAATTACTATTTTTATATCGAAAAATTTAAAACAAGCCGTCATATACTTCTGTTATCGACGAGGTCACTAACTTTTTCTAGCATACTGAACGCTTCGATGAAGAAAGTGATAAGATTAAAACCAATAAGAAGATAAAGAAATTATATGATATATAACAAAAAATTTTTGAATAGAAAAAGCAATATATAAATCAAGTACAAGTATATCGAACACTCTCTATTGAATCAATGAACATATTTATATCAATTATTTAATAAATATATCAGATATTTCTCATTTGTGAGCATCTATTGAACAGCAATATAAACAATCCTTATTAAGCGAATGTTTTATATGAAAACAATAGAAAGAAAAATTAATAATATATCTATTTGTTTTTCTTTTATTTATAAAACTAAAAATAAATAGTATGAGAGATTCAACATGCCTCTTGACGATTATTAGCAAAATCAATTTGCAATTAGTGTATCATAAGTTATCAATACTGTATACATGACATACATATATATCTATATAGACAAATGGTGCATATATGAGATCGATAACATCCGGAGTGAAAAGAAGATAGGAGACAGTTGCTCCACCTCGATATTAACTAGAAACAGATATGCATGAGGTGACAGCTCCTTAGACTCATTAAATTTCTTGCAATTAATTGCAATCAGCGATAAACGCTTCAAAAATATCAATTAGATTCTTTTGTTTTTCTCGTATGTCGGCATTCGAAATGCAACGTTATTACATTATTGTTTTCCCAATGATTGAATTACAATAAAAATGTCGGCAATGGTTGATATTTCTTTTTTTCTATCTTCATCCTGTAATTGAAAAACATAGATGAAATACATTGTTTGTATACAAATCTTGTCTAGGTTTTATCTTTCGTTTGATTGTCTCTATTGAAGAGTTTTACAACCTCTTTCTCGCATCTTGAGAGAAGAAGGAAAAAAAAAGAAATCAATGAGAATGCGTAGACATAAGAATCTTATCTTATTTGTTCTATTGGCTTCTTCGATACGGAAATTCAATTATAATCATGAGAATAGGTTTAAGACGTTTGTAGTTGTCCGACATAGTCAAAAAAAACAATAATAATAATAAGAAAGAAAAGAAAAACCGATGATGATGATGATGATGAACATATATATAGAAAACAGATCATCTTACACACATAAAAAACATCTTTAACAAATGGCATCGGTCGCACGCGACTTTCTTTTACATGTTCAATTATCTTTTTTCTTTTGCATTGTCATATGGCGTTTTTCCAGTTGACTACTAATATAAGTATCTAGTGACTTTTTTTCTTTTTGTTTTAATCGATCTATGTAAAACAAAGAAAAAAGAGAAAAAGTGTTGTTATTTATTCATTTGAAAAAAAACACCTTTTGAATAAAAAAAACAGGATATGCCTGGTGAGAATCAATTTCTTTAACTAAACGCCCTCCTACGTTTGTATGACGGACATCCGGACTCTATTCAGCTTTTCTTTTCTCTTTCTTTTTTTTTGTAATAATCCATCCATCCGTTATAGAAGAAGGAAATAAGTGACCATATTCATCACTTCATCTAAAAAAGAGAAAGAGCAAACGCAAGATCCAATATAGATTGATTTCTTTCTCTTTGTCAATCTAGAGCGGAGAGAGAGAGAGAGAGAAAGAAAGAAAGACTCCATTTTCCACTTCAAAACGATTCTGTTTCTTGAGTGTTTGCTGCTTTTTTTCTCTTTCGCTTAGTAAAAACGATCGATATATGTGTGAACAACACAACATTTCCGGCACAACTTTATTTAGCTACCTGTTCATGCGCTTATAGATAGACAGATTGCATACAACGGATTAATATGATCAGCAATAACTAACTAGTCAACTAATCGAAAAAGAAAGAAAGAAAAGAAATGGCAACAATGAGCTTGTCTCTTACGCACGAATAGCATAATTGAGTTTTTGATTTTGTTCGATTGGATAATGATATAACACGAGATCATTTTATATGAATACTTCAACTGAATGGGAAGAAGAAGAATATAGAAAGTTATAAAATAAATACACCTGATATTAATCGATTGATTTCTATCAATAGAACAATATATATATATATATAAGTATTTATATAAAGTATTTCGTCGAAACGACTTATTGAATATTGTTTTTTATTGAAAAAGATTGAAATGATCTATTGAATTTGTTTTCAAAATATATCGATGAAGAAATTTCTTCAATAATGTATTTGATTCATTGATATAGCGATTATCTTGTATTATCCATTCAAAAAATATTGATTTGATACATTGTGCATTAGTTTGTTTTTTTCTCATTTGAAAACTTATTTCAGAAAAACAAATCACGCTTCTTTTTTGTCCTTTCTGTTTATTTTATTTAAGAAATATATATATATATATATTTACATTTATTTTCAAAATAACAAAACTTGTTAACATCTTTGTTAATAGACTTCAAAACAAATAAAAGTTACATGCTAAAGTTAAAGATGTATAAATATACAGTCGGCTATCGTCTCCTTTGGTGTTTTGTCGACAACATCTGAGTGGCTTTGCATCGACATCTCAATATCAACATACATATATATATATTTATTTATGTATACATACAGACATCGATAAGGTCACATTATCACCTCATCACCTGCATCTATTGAAGAAACAGCCTCAGGGTTGTTACAATACATACACACTTTATTTCTTTTATTTTTTTATTTGGACGATATGCTAATAAAAAAAAAAGAAAACTGTCTGTGTTTTTTTGTCGTTTTTCTTTTCTAATCTAGTACTATTATGATTTAATGGTATGGTAATGATGATTATGATTGAAAAAACCGAGAGAAGATCTTTGCATCAATACTCAAAATATTTACTTAGCAGTTGTTCGTCTACAATAAGGGAAAGCGAGAAAGAAAAAAAACGCAAGAATGACACAGTCTCTATCGTTTTTTTTATTGCACACTCGCGCTCGTTCCGATAACATTTTCTTCGATTGTTGATTGGTTCTGTTTATGTGTGTGTATGTTCGCAGAAAGAATACTTTCACATGTCAATCTACACATACATAGATGAGAGAGATGATGGGATTGGCCGTTACGATAATATTTTTTCTTTTTCTCTCTTTCTTTCATTGCCGATCGTAAATCGATCCTTCTCTGTGTTTGCCTCTCTCTCTCTCTCT
>OENM01000388.1:55952-80664 GCA_900239745.1 Rotaria magnacalcarata | reverse complement strand
ACACACACACACACACACACTCTCACAGTCTGCCACTTAATCCATCAAGTCGATCGAAAGAAAAAGAGAGACATAGAGAGAAAGAGAAATACGACTGATCATCATAGTTGAATGTGTATGTTGTTGTTGTAATGCGATTAAAAACTCGATCCTATTTCCATCGAACATGATGAGTATCAATGAAAGAAATCGAAGACGATACATATATATTTAATTGAGTAGTACTACTATACCATCGATTCTTTTATCATTTCTATATATATACACGTATACGTATATATGTATATAAAAATATAGAAAATCGATTTTTTTTTCGTGCTTCAATTCATCTCTCGTTGTTGCCTTTGATTTGAAATTGAATACGTGAGAAGAGAACAGTTAATCATTTATTCTTGCTTTCAATCATATTCATTTCTTCTATCAATCCGTATCTATTACTATTGCACAAAATAAAAAAAATAAATAAAAAAAATCGAGTGGATCCGATTATCTATTTCTTTTTTTTTTGTTCTTTCGTTTAGTTCTTTTCTAATGCTTGAAAGCAATTCGATACCCACAACGACGACCGCTGGTTTCACTAACATCAATACATCACCAACAAGCAATACAATAGGTAGTATTTTTACGCCAGAACAAGTTGCTTGTGTTTGTGAAGTACTTCAGCAAAGCAATGATATTCAACGGCTCGGTAAGTCTCGCAATTCATATTCAGCCAAGAAGCTGAGAAAGAACCGAAATTTTATTTAAAATCTTTCAGGTGATTTTCTATGGACACTACCAACATGTGAACATTTTCATAATAACGAAAGTGTTGTAAAAGCTAAAGCAGTTGTCGCATTTCGCCGAGGAAATTACCGTGAGCTCTATCATATTTTAGAACGTTATCAATTTGCACCATGTAGCCATACACAATTACAACAATTATGGTTACAAGCACATTATAATGAAGCTGAGAAACTGCGTGGTAGACCATTGGGTGCTGTAGGTAAATATCGTGTACGACGAAAATTTCCTCTACCACGTACAATATGGGACGGAGAAGAAACAAGTTATTGTTTTAAAGAAAAATCACGTAATGCATTACGTGATTGGTATCTTCATAATCCTTATCCATCACCAAGAGAAAAACGTGAACTAGCTGAAGCAACTGGTTTAACAACAACACAAGTATCAAATTGGTTCAAAAATCGACGACAACGTGATAGAGCATCAGAAACAAGCGATAGGCAAGTTGCTGTGTTTTCTTTTAATGAATAACAGATGTGTATATAAACACAAGTTTTCTTTTTTTCCTGTTTTGTTTTTTGTGTGTTTGATTGACATTGATTATTTTTTTTTATATAGATGAGAGCGAGGAGGGAAAAGACTTGCTAATTGAAGAGAATAACAAACAATGATGTGTCTTTCTTTCGAGAAGATCAGAGTTACGCATATTTCTTTTGATAATATTTCATGCTGATAAGAAGAAAAGATTTCACGTAGGTGTAGAATATAATTCAATGTTTTCTTTTGTTTAATTTTTAGGAAAACGTTTGATATAAGTCCTTCACATAATGGTGAGAATTCATTAGATGATCTAGGATCAACAAGTAGTGAACCAACACCACGAGCACCATTAGGTTTAACAACAAATTTAAATACAAATGAACATTTTCATATTGATTTCCAAAATCATTATCCTTCACAACAACAGCATTATCATCATTCAATTAAATCTACTACAGACATGATTGACTCCGGATCAGCAACTATTTTAAGAAATTATGAATCACTTTAATTTTCGTTCTCTTCTTTCTTTTTCTTTTTTCTTTTTTTTTTCGTAAAGAGATCAGATATAAAAACAAAATAACTAACCGAAACAAAAAAAAAATCATTTCTTCCGTTTAATAATATAGAACTGAGTATGCACGATATGTCAATATTAAGATTAAGTAGTTTATGTATGCATAAGAGAGAAGAACTTGAAATATGAGATGCACCTTTCGCGTGTTAAGTGTATGAATAAAAGAACTTGCGTGATGATGATCGGTTGAAATTAGATCTCAACTAATGAAAGAGAGAGAAAATGACGAAAAAAAATCCCACATAGTGTTTTGTTTTGTTATTCTTGGAATGGAACTGAGCTTTAACCATCATTGATCGATACAAACATCATTATGAGTTTATCTTACTTGATGCATGCATATGTGCGAGTGTGTGTGCGGGTCTATATACACTTGCGTCATTAAGGATCAAGTTTCATTTTGTATTAATCAATAGGAAAAGAAAAGTTTCTATTTTGTTAACAAACTTGAACATGCTGAGCAAATCGGTCACAGTTTTTATTTAAAAATATGTTTTCTCTTTCATCTACGACAGGTAATCTCTTCGACATCGTTTTTATTATAGTCGAATTTCATAAAAGAGAATACATTAGAAGATAAATATACATATATACTGTTCGTCAAAGTATTGAAACATTAGACTTAAAAAATTATCTTCGGCAAAATAAACATGTTCTATACAAGAATTATTTGTTTGACTTTTGATAGAATTAGAAGCTATTGAAGGTGTTCTCGATGTTAACTATCAAAGAAATATACTCGGTATGGAATGGTCAATAGCTTGTTCGCAAACATTTCTAATCCGATTGATATGCTTCTGTCGCTAATGATCAAAGATCATGTTGATAATGATAATGGCTGTTGAAACACAAATATTGAAACGAGCAAACGGCAAGAAAACGAATTATTAAATAATTCATAGAGGAAAAAAAGATCATATTATCAATATTAAATTTTATTTTATTTTATTTTATTTCATTTTACATTCGTTTAAAAGTGTTGATGAAAATAAGGCTAAGTCAAATATTGATTCGGTTGATAGCTTAGTAATCATTTCGTATAGAAAAAATAAGTCTTCTCTTTTTGTTTTTCTTTATCAAAGTTGATCCTATTCTATTTTCGAAAATAAGATTTTTATTGACATTTCGATCAACGAAAAGATAATGATTGCATTTTGATTACTCTGAAATGTACGTTGATGCGATCAATTTCCTGTTGACACCTACAATTGAGGTCTCCTCTTAGTTAAAATATACTCTATAATACATATTTATATTAGACACTTTGCTTCTATTTAAATAATACAATAATCTGATAACGAGGAAGTCTATTGTTGAAGTTGTACTATAAATAAATGTGTTAATTTGAAAATTTTCACGACCGGAAATCAATGTTCTTACTCAAAATTATAGAATTATTAATAATTTTTAGAAAACATTGTTTAAGATCAGGCACTACAGGATTGAAAATAGAATAATATTACACAACGTGTTTGAGAAAAAACCATTCGAACAGCAACCTATTAAAAAGTATTTAACAGTTTAGTTTATTTCGTTGTTTTTATAGAAAATGTCGTAGGAAAATACACTGATGATTTGTCCTGTTCACAGTTTCTTATTCTTGACCATTGACATTGTGGAAAAGTTATTCCGACGAACTTTTCTAAGACTTGATCTTTATCCATTTCGTAGAAGTCTTCAAATAATAGAATACACTAGTTATTAAAAGTAATATTTGAGGAAAAACAATGATTGCTAAACTTGTTCCCAAAATCTCTGTATTCAGCTCTTTCAAATTTAGTATTTGAATAGTATGCAGAAATATCATGTCGGCCTTTTTCAGTCAAGAAAAAAAGAGCGATTCCTTATTGGAACTAATAAGAATAGCTTCAGTAAATATTATTCTAATCCTATTTAACTTTAATATCGATGTATCGAACATAGCAGTACCGTCCGTGAATATTTTATATTCATCAATCTGTTCGAATCGATTTCTTTCCATCGTAAATATATATCATACAGATTGTCTTTAAAAATAAGCCTACAAATCACTGTCTAAAATTAGACTCTAATTTTAATAAGAAACAAAAGACTTCAAAGACAAAGAGAATCATTTAAAATCTACTGTCAACCAACTGTTGGCTTTCACGACTTTCTCTTAGTTTCGTCTGTTTTTTCTTTGCATACACTTTTAGCGACATATTTCATCAACAAGAAAAATCTGATAAGATTGTGCTTTGGATTCGATTAATTTAGCAACTACTAGAAAAGTAAGCTTCTTTCTCTTCTCTTCATATTCAGTTTTATTCAAAAGCAAAATCTATAACGACTTGAGAAACACCTCAATTCCAAATTCACTATTAAATAAAACGTTTTCATGTCTCGTTATACTGCAGTATAATAAAGAATGTTGATTTAGTATCACTAACCAATATCTTCAAAAAAATAAACAAATGTTATAGAAATAAATATCTGGATCAAGTGCCTTGTGTGAGTCTATTTTTAGTATCATGAAATATTTGTCGAAATAAAAGTCAACAAATTCAGATTGCCGTTTACTTGAATTGATGTAAAATTTTAGTACTAAAACACATTAGAGAAATACTCTTCTATTGAAAGAATTCAGTTTATAAGTCATTTTGTTTTTGTTTTCTTTCATGTAATTTTTAGTACATTTCACTGTAACTACTTTATTAGCAGATAGTAACAAAGGCTGTAGGGAAAAACTATCACTAAATGCGTGTTGGTTCTCAGAAATAGTTTTTTGTTTTCGAAGACATTGACTCGATAACCCTAAAATGAAATCTCTTATATAATTAATTAAAGCATTAACTTGATTACGTTTATTTTTTTTAGAATAATGAATAAACGTAATCAAGTTAATATGTCTTCAACTTTTATCTTAAAGTTTAGGTGTCAATTTGCTTCCAGTCAAATCTGTGTAGAGACAATTACTTTTTTTGTTAGACGATACAACTTATGCAACAAAGCAGACATATTCTTACACTTAAGATAATATTCATAATTAATTCTGAATATATTATTCAGCCTACTGAATAGAGTAGTTAAATAACGTCATAGATGAATCGCTTGAAATATTTGAGTACCTAATTTAAATACATTTATCATAGAAGCCGATATAAATTAATCAGAGTTGAAGCCTAGAAATTTTGAATTTCATTCAAACAAAAAGGCAAGGGGAAAAGATGGATTTGGGGATTTTTCGGATTTAAAATTCCAAAAAACCCGTCGTTTCTCCGTTGCAAAAAGTTCTACTAGATGATATCCTAGAGTTTACAAGGTTTATAGAATGACTTGTTCCTTCTTTAAATAGTGATTGTTGTACTAGGTCAAATCGTGTGATAAATAGATTTTTTTTGACATAGAAATATTCGGAAATGTCTTTCCTACAACGAAATTTTTCTGTATGAAGTTACGAGAATATTTTTCCTAGAAAAACTTCTTGATAGTTTTTTTTTGTAAAAGCTCATTTCAAAACTAACAAGACAATTTCGATAATGCTCATAAGTAGACATGCATCAGTCCCAGTCTGACTGGGTACCAAGTTAGACTGGATTTACAATATTACTGAACATCCAGTAAATTGATCCAACTTTAATCTTATACCCAGGTCAATGATTCCGGAGGACGGATACCGTAGGAATCGACCGGAAAGATGCGGAAAAATCACCGTATCTGGCCGGAAAGCACTGGAAGTGGAAGCAGTATTCCGGTTGGAATTTACCGGATTTTTTTCGGTGGATTCTGGTCAGTTTCCTGTGCTTTCCAGTTGAAAGTTGACCGCAATCCACAGGAAAAAAATCCAGTACTTTCTGACCGGAATACTGCTTCAGGGTTGCCACCTCTTCCGCTTTTTCACTTTTTTTCCGCTATTTTTCCGCTGTTTCGCTTTTTTCTGCTTTTTCGTATAAAACGTGTTGCATATCAAACATACGTGCAGAATAATATTTGATATTATTGAATCAATTCTTATTGTTTACAAATACCGTGAGTCATCATTCTTTTATGTTTTGAAACTTTTATGAAATAAAAAGAAATCCAATAAATATGAAAAAATGCCTGATATTCTCAGAAGCATTACAAATCTGCAAATGTAAACTACCGCTTTTTTTCCGCTTTTTCTGTTTTTCTTTCCGCTTTTTTCCGCTTTTTCTGTTTTTCTTTCCGCTATTTTCCGCTTTTTTAGATCAGTTTTCCACTTTTTAGACATTATCAAAAGGCAACCCTGTACTGCTTCCACTTTCCAGCGCTTTTCCGTGCTTTCCGGCTGTTTCCCGCCGTACTTCCAACACCTGGGATAATCATCAGTTTTGCTTTACTTTACCAAAACTGCTTGAATAAAGTAATTCTAATGGAATCCATGTCATTCAAACCGGAAAAACAGCGGTTCACCGTTCAGTATAATGTGCGCTCTGCCACCGGTATACCGTTAGTTTTTCATGAGAGTGATGCATCCTTTTGTATAGTATAGAAACGATTGAATATTTTTGAAGTCTGTTAAAACCGGCAGAATCGTGTTGAATTCGGTACACTTTGATAATGTCGATGTGCCTGAGCCGGCTGTAGTAGTCAGGGGCGTACCAAAGTCTCAAGAGCAGGGGGCGTAAGCTATCAATTCAGCAATTTACTACCAAAACGAACAGCGTTTTTTCTATTTTTTGCCTAAAAACCACAAAATTTTCAAAAGCAGGGGCGTTACACCCCACGCACCTCCCGATCGGTACGCCCCTGGTAGTAGCCACAGATCTCCAATCAGTCCCATTTATGCGATAAATATTTTATTAAAGATGTGGCTGCAAAAATAATAATTCGCAAAGAATATTCTAAAATAGTTTTGTTTTCGATTAATTCGAATCCTTTTTGTGAAATAAATCGGGATTTGACAAAAGACGGTTTCTGGAAGNTTTCTGACTTTTTCGACATGGACTACCTATCTGATAACTTTATTTTGCTAGAAACTCAAGTAGAAACTACTTTCAAATTTTTAAGCCCTGTACTTCCCCACAGGAATTTTAAAAATATCAAAAAGTTAAAAATATAATTCAGAATAACATTTCTGAGACTCAGGATGGTGATATTTGTGATCAGCATGGTTACCTTGATATTCCTAGTAATTTTAAAAGACAAAATTTTCAAATTCCTGTGGAGAGGTACGGGGGTGAAAATTTTTAAAGTAGTTTTTAGCAAAATAAAGCTATCAGATAGGTAGACTATGTTGCAAAAGTCAGTGCCATATAGTTTTTTTAGTAAAAATACTGTTGTACAGTAAGTCAGCTTAACACAGCTTGCCTTTTCGACTTCTCTATATTTTCCATTAGAATTATTTTATTCAAGCAATTTTGGTATAATCAAGTAAAATCAATGATTATTAGGATTAAAGTTGGATCAATTTACAGGATGTTCAGTGATATTGTAAACCCAGTCTAACTGGATATCCAAGCGGACTGGTATCTCAGACGGACTGCACTGGTGTATGTCTATCATCAGGTATTTTCTTAAGTGCTTTCAATGCTTACAACAACAGATTTACTTCTCATTATCTGACGTAGCCTTATGTTCGTTAAAAAAATGTATTTTTGGATTGCAATGAAAAGAAAAAGCAAAGATAACAACCTTGCTTATGATTAACATGAGCGACTTTTAAAATATGAAAGATAATTTTTCTTTTTAAGTAGACACATGAATTTCTGAAAAATAGTAGAAATAAAAACCTGATGATGTCATCAATCATAATTTAGTAGTTAACAATAGAAAAAGTAAATTATGAAATGAAACAGTTTAGTTGTAGATGGAAGTATCATTTTCGGATGAGTTTTATATTAAAAATAATTTCATTTGTGAAGATTAATGCAGAACAAGAAAAAACGTATACATGTCAGGAAGTAGTCCCATCATGAAGAGAGAATCAAATTTTTAAAATCAACTTTTCTTTTTTTCTTTTATATAAGACGTTTGTATCACATCTATAAGGATTTTTCCTTCCTTGCTCTCATCTTTTTTTTTTTTTGTTCAGAAGGATCTTCTCGACGACAAAGTAATCGTTTCTTCGTCATCTTTATATG
The DNA here is from genome assembly GCA_900239745.1 of Rotaria magnacalcarata. Classification (NCBI taxonomy): domain Eukaryota; kingdom Metazoa; phylum Rotifera; class Eurotatoria; order Philodinida; family Philodinidae; genus Rotaria; species Rotaria magnacalcarata. The sequence continues at coordinate 72,759 of OENM01000388.1, read as the reverse complement.
CAGTGAAGCCCCATTCCATAGAATTAAAAGGAAAAATAAGATCTGGCATAGAAATCTTGAGCGGAAAAAAAGAAGAAGAAAATGTGTCATTCATATTTGTTCGTGTCGGTTCCTCACATCCGTAGTTTGTCTTTGTGAACTTTTATTATAAATTCTAATTCAGTGTTCTATTTCTTGAGTAAGTTAAAAATAAAATAAAATCAAATGGAAACGCAGAAAATTGACATCATCTTTTTCTCTGATCTTTTAGGTAGATTGTTGAACGTTATTTTAAAATGGCATTTAGTAATTTATTTCGTCGTCATTCAACGTCGCCTGATATACAAGCGGCTAGTTATGCATATATGGATGGAAATTCTACAGCTGAAACTTTACTAGAAGAATTAGAGAATCAATGTCGAAATTCTTTAACAATTGCAATATCACAAAATAAACAAGGCTCTGATATTTTCACTCGTTCAATTGATGGATCACTTGTTGCTTCATATGACCCACCGTTGAACGTCGTGCCCAGTAAACGACATGCATCAGTAGATTATACGTGGTTAACACCAAATAAGAATTTATCACAATCAATCAATGACTCGTATCATCTGTCTGACATAATTAAAATGGAATTAAGTGAATTAATACTCAGTGTATTAGCTGAAGATTGTACATTAATTATCAATCAATTTCGACGGCAAATCCATAACCAAACAAAACCAACAGCACCAGAAAATATTATCGCTTTATTTCGTAAAATAATATGCGATTATGTCGATCAAAAACCGAAAAGTCGTGCAAATGTTGCCAATATGAATGATACCATAAATTCAAATATGAAAGTAAATGCCAAAGGTTCAACAGGCATCTATTCCATTGTACGAAACAACCGCATTAATCCCAAACGTCAATTTGATGACGAAAGAAATTGTATTACTGAACTTTCAGAAATTTCAATAACATCATCCAATGATGGAACAGAAAATAATCATTCTCACTCATTCAACCGTTCATAAATGTGTATATACATACGTATGTGCATGTATGGTTTCTAATGAAATACAAGACACTTCAGAATCAGACAAGCATTTCAATCAAGCGGAGAAAAAGTTACTAATATTAATTTCAAAGATTGAATTTTCATTTGTAAGATTAATTTATTAAAACTACAATTCGTCAGTTTTTTTTTATGAATAAAATCATTGAATTCATAATAAATAATTTTTCATTCTCAATCAAATTTTTATCTGAAAGAGATTTTTAAGTTCTCGCGCCACGTTATCTTATATCTTTCATTCATTAGCAATGAGAATCTTGGTTGAAAAGAAAATAGATACTATGCAGCAAATTGCATTCGATCACAATGTTATTCCGCAGAACATCATGTACTCATGTGTTAACTATCAAAATTGGACAAAATAGTTTACTCTTCCAGTACGTTACACTGATTTAGTAATAAAAAAACAAAAAAAAAAAGACAAAGCGAAAGCTTCTAAGTGTCATAGGAGCCACTGAAAATATCCATTTTCCAGCAATTCTTTTGCAATGAAAATCATTAGGTTTATAATTGATTGTTTTCTTTTTGTAAATTTAGTATCAGTAGTTCTATTTGAATAAATTTTCTTTTTAGGAAAAAAAAAACAAATTTATTTAATAAACTAAATTTATGCAGCATTAGTATGAACACCTTCAACTTGCTCGAGCTCTTCAAGCATAGCGATGATTTGTTTTAATAATGCTTTATCGCGGTCATTTAGTGGTACAGTCACTTTTGGAATAAATTCTGAACCATCGCAAGTTACAGTAAAACCACGTTGAGTTAAATTAACTTTCATTTGACCGTAGAATGTTGGTGGCCCAAGAAACTAAACATTAGTTTTTTATTATAGAATATTTCGATATCGGTTGTTTTTTTTTTATCTGAAAATTAAACTTACTTTCCATACTGTTCGTTCACCGTCATCATCAAGCGCTTCGATAACTTCTTCGGCATTGATTTCTATGGCTAATTCTGTGGCTTTATCTTCAGTTATATCTGCTTTTTCAATACATGCATAACCACGCTGATCAAAATATTCTGCAATTTGTCCGCTTTTGGCTATTTCTGGAATACTTGAATAAGAAAATTAAAGTTTTCTTTCGTACTTATTTGTTTAATGTAAAATAACTTACCCAATTTTAGCTGCACTCTTATTGAGATAATTAAAAGAACGTTTAGGATTCTCGGTCATCATTTCAATAATACAAAATGCTCGACCGGGACCAACAAATTCAAATAGAGTTTGTTTCGTATTATCTTTTTGAGCAATCTATCAAGAAAATTATTTAGCATTTCTTCTTAATTAATCAATAATATAGCTTACAGCACGTTTAATAGCTCGATCAATAGTTTCTTTGGGCATATTATTTTTACGACATTCTTCCAGTGTTGCTCGTAATATAGCATTGTATTGTGGATCGGTAACGTTTCCATTCTCTAAAAGAAGTTTGACGTAGAATATGATAAATACTTAGCGATAGAAATTAATTATTATAATGAATTGTAAAAAGATTTACGAGGAACTCGGACATGACTTTTACAATGAGAGAGAGAGAGTCCTTGCATTAAACCATAAGAAGAATATATTTAGATGCGCAACTACTTTTCAAATAATTAAATTTCGGAATATTACATTTATTCATTGAAGAAGTTTTTGGAAACTTATTATGAACCATGGTGAAGAGAACAAGAAAAACAAATATTATTGTGCTCATCTTAAATCTGATTTTCTAATTATAAAGTACATTGTTTTCTGGCGATGGTACAATGAAGAGATTACTAAAAGACTGTTGTATTAGAAGATTTTCCTCAGTCAGAATATTGATAGCGGTCACCTTGCTCTCGTCTACATTACTAAAATAATCTTATTTGTAGGATTCCGACTAATAGGGAAAACCCCATAAGCAGAACGAGAAACTCTAGCAGAATTTTTATTATTTCTGTTGGATAGAATAGATTCTAATGTTCATTAAATTGGTCAAAAACCTCAACTGGAATGACTTTCGCAATCTGTGAAAGACGTAGCTTATTGAAAATAAATATTCTAAGATTTCATCACGTACGTCGAATGGATGTAACAATTTTAGTAGATAGTTTTCCTATAATACGTCCTTTGAGTTGATCATTAGCGGATTTAGTTTTTGCAATATTTTGCCAATGAGCATGACCAGCATATCGTCGAGGATCACCTACGTATATTAAAATAAGATTTTATTTTGATATCACTTACTTAGTTAGGCTGGTTGTTTTCACGTACAGTTACTAGATTGTATGGATAGCAAAGATCGTGTTGTAAAACAGCTCAATTTTGATGTTAACGAACAGTACCGGACTAGATTTGTGACACTCATTATGATGAGATATCTGAAAGATTGAATAAATGTTATTTGATATATTTTGAAGAGGAAAAGGTTTTTGAATACATCAAATTTTTGGTTAGAGTAGGCAATATAACAACAACAATAACGAACAACGACAACAAAAGAAAAGTACGAAGCAACTAGAATTGCGAGACCAAAAAAAAAAGAACTCAGATCATACAGAGAAAAAATTATGAGTGCACGTTGAATAGAATAGGGGACAATCTGAGGTAATCAATAGATCAGGTACGACGAGTCCGGTTTGGCTTATTTTCGACTATTGGAATGAAAAAAATATATCAAACAGAGACAACGACAATAACACATCCGAAAGCAGAGAGATGAAAGGAAACGAAATAAAAAGTCATCATTATTAGCATCATTGAATTCTCCTGATGAAAATTTATTTTGCAGCTATTTGTTGTTGTTGTTTTAATTGGAGTAAAACACTTCTATAGCGTGTTAAATCTTTTTGTGAACGATTATTTTTTGGATTAAATTCGCATAAACTTGTAATTTTATCCCAATCAGTAAGTTTTTCATTAGATGTTGCTACTGAATTATTTGCATTATTAGATAAATCATCTTCTAATGTACGATTGTTTACGCGATTTTGTCCTTTAGTACGATCCATTTGTTCAACACGTTGCTTATGAAAATCATCTAGTTCTTTTTTCGCTTGCTCGCGCATATCTTTACATTTGACTTCTTCTTCAGTATCTTTTTTTGTAATGCGTACTGCGAATTCTTCTCTCCATTTTTGAATTTTCTCAGGCTCATTGATTTGTTCATGATATTGAGATAGTCCTTCGTAGGGAGAAGCATTTCTATTTGATAATGTCGGTGAATTTGTACCACCTAAATTTGTAGTCAACGAATGTGCACCTACAAAAAAAAAGATTTAGGTAAAAATAAAAATAGGCTATGATTGGTACCGTTAGTTAACTGATTAGCATTTGAATTAAATGGATCTTCAAATGAATTGATGTCACTATTGCCTGTTATATCACCTAATTCTCGTTTTTCTCGTTCAAGAAATTCGGCTGCTGGATCTTCCTCATTGAAATTATAGAAATTATTTGTTGTATTATCACCCTCAAGATTATTATTAGAATTGAATGGATCGTCGAATGCCATTAATATTGCTTGTGAAAGTGAAATAAGAGAGAGAGAGAGTGTGTGTGTGTGATTAAATTCCAAATAGAACACGAAGATGAGACGAATTGAGATTAGTCGAATTTCTTCTCGAAAATGTTTGATTTATTATTTATTGTTTTTTTTTGTTTGTTCGATGATTTACTTGATATTTATCTAATTAGAATATTCGCCCAATGGTGTTCGATTCGCTTCAGATGTCACTAGTAACTTGGTATTGCGTTTTCAGTAAAATATAGCGCAACAAGTGGAAGCAGATGATCTGTTGATGAAAACGAATATACTCTTGAGTAGTTTTATCTTATATTTTTCAAACTCTCATCAATTCTGTTGAGAGAAAAGAATGTGATGTTTGCTGTTAATTTTCTTTGTGTACTCATAGTCTATTATTTTACTTTTAAAATGTTTAAATATAGAGAATATATTCCATAAACAATCAGGACACACTTAATTCATTTTTTCCAGTCGTGTCTCATAAAATAAATATTTGAAAGAATAATTGAAAATGTGTCCATTCATCATCGCGTTATTGATTTTCATGCGAACAAGCTAATATTGAGGCCGGTACATTGCAAGTAATAATAATAAAATCCTGTTGAAGACAAGGTGTCTCTCAAAAACTGTATTTCCCGATGAACCATAATGAACATCATTCAAAGAAATTCCATTTTTATGCATTGTACTAATGATAAAAAATATTAGTAATATTCAGGGCTGGGCAAGTACAGACTTTCTCGACTACGAGACGAGTACTGACCCCCCGAGTACGAGTACGAGTACTGACCCCCGAGTACGAGTACTTCGAGTACGAGTACCAATGCTAGTTATTGTATCAGTGAGACTTGAAGTTTTCAAACTAGTTTGTAGAAAAATAGGCTTAATCAGTGGTGTCGCGAGCAACCAAATACTGGGGGCACGGAAAGGGGGGTTAACTTATAAAATCCTACGTTCCAAAAATTTTGGAGGAGGAAGTAACAAGTGTTGCCAGATCTTCCGGATTCTGAAAGTTTTTCTGGATTTTTCCGGATTTTTTCCAATACCTTCTGGGTTTTTTTAAATTTTGTGCCGATTTTTGCATTTTTTTTGGATTTTTTCTAAGTTTTTCGGATTTTTTTCTGAATTTTTCGAATTTTGAGATTTAAATTTCGGATTTTCTAATTTAACATGTGACAACACTGGGAGTAGCTTATCAAATCGTACTTGGTGTAGTATAAGTTTCATTTTGTAAAACATAATGCAAGACAATTTTTCAAATACTGGAGAGGGGCTCACGCCTCCATCCCCCNGGGCTTAATGCTCTGCAACGACTAAATTTATTTATGGGAAACGAAGAAAGAAAATAGACTGACATATGGCGACTATTACACGACTTTATGTTGTAGAAATCTTCAAACATATCTACGTTGATCGGCAAGAAGATATCGCTGGTGTGCTTCTCTGTCGAAAAATGCAAAGAGATATTGTTTTCATAAAAAATGCTTTATCTCAAATTCGGAAAAGAAAATTTTTTAAATTCGAGTACTGACCCTCGAGTACGAGTACTTCGAGTATTTTGCCCAGTTCTGGTAATATTACAAGTAATCATTCGAAACTCAAATTCTGATATTTTTGTCCGTAATTAGACAAAATATAAAATTTATTCAGCTAGGTTCTATAAAAAGAAACTGTTTTTCAACTAAATAAGAAAGTGACAAACAAAAACAATAACCTAATCGGCGCTTAGAAAGGAAAAGCGAGGAAGTTTTTTTTTTCATCATACTAAAAGTGTTAATCCATTTACATCGCTGTCCAAATTGTTTACATAGTCAACTAGTGGTCTGTATTTGTGAAGAATATTTCGCAGATTTTCATATTCACTAATTTGCATGTGGAGAATTGAATATAAATGACCATACAGATGAGCATCAGCTCTTGTAAAGCTACTCAGAAGAAAAGAATTGTTATTTATTCCTATGTAAAATAAAATAAACATACTTGTCACCCAACACATAATTTGAATGATTCTCTTGAATTTTATTGGAAAGAGCTTTGACTGTTGTTTCGAATTTAGTTAAAGCCTAAAATTAAACTATTTCGATTGATAGATTTCAATTTTAACGAGTACATACTTGTTCATAGGTGAGTGACCAGATCTCTTTCACTTTTAAATTGTTTATTGTGCGATTTCGATAGATTAGAAATAGAATTAAGCCAAGAGGCCATGGATAAACAGACGTAAATGATTGATACACACTCTAATAATATCCAAAATAAAACAAAAACTATATTTTAACCTTTTATTTATACTAACCGATTCAGCTTTTTCACATAATGTAAAATATTTCTAAAAAGAATTCATAGACAATGTTTTGCTCAAATACCAAAACTAAATACAAACCATGAGACTTCCAAGTACCTCAGTACATAAAATTGAATAACTTTCAACAGTTGACTTTCCTCTAGGTTCTACAACGACTAATCCCTATTCATTGATTTATAATAGTAAAATAGATATAGTTTGTTTTAAATCAAATTTACCTTGAGTTCTATTAAATTAGCTATTTCATCAAATTCACTTAATATTCTATTATTTAATGTTAATACCGGTGGAACACCTTGATAATAATAAAATTAAAATTACAATATAAATGAAACTTTATGGAATAAAAGGCCATGAATTTCCTACAGATTTAAAATTCTAACTTTCGTAAAAGCTGTTTTTAATACATGGTATGTACAATCGATCTCTTAATCTTTGAATATATAAAATAAACTTGATTTACACTCGACATTCCTATTCCGTTGGAATAGCAGAGAAAATTATCTTTCAAATTGAATCGTCCTCATAGTAGTTCATGGCCTTCTATTTCAACGATGAAACATATTCATCTATTTACCATAATTAGACATTTCAGCAGCATTTCGAACATGTTCAATATGCAAAGCTGGAACACATACTTTACGTAATAAACATAATGTACTTAAACAATCCGGCGCCCATAGAATCATTTGTTCTTTCAGTGGAACATAGAGATTAGCATTTGTTGGCCAAGGTTCACGAGCTAAAAGAAGTTGATGCATGAAAAAAAAATATCCTATGATCTCCATGAAAATGTCTACCAGCTAATTCAATATTAACATTTTTTGTATTGATATTAGCCGTCGATGGAATAGAATCACCTGTTTCAGCCATGACAAATCTAGAAAAGAAAATCTCGGATTGCTAATTAATCAAAAAAGAATATATGTAACTCATAAGATTTCGCAAGGATTTTTCAGCGAGAAAAAAGAAATTAATACAAAATGTACAAGAGAAAAAGGCATTGTCATTGCTTTTTATTCTTCAGATGACACCACTAATGACCAAACTTTTTTCGTTGTTCCAATTGCAATTTTTCCAACTCCATAAGCTACTGTACCAATCCCACAAGCAGTGGCTATTATCGCTGTTTTAGCCATTGTTGTAGCAGCAGCAGTTGTCGTTGTTGTTGCTGCTATTGTACCAACATTAGCCAATGTTTTAGCTAAGGTAATAGCAATGATACGTTGCATAGATTGAGAATTAACAATTTTCGAAACTGTTCCTTCATGATTGACTGTTGGTTGTTGAGGTGCTGCGACAACCATCACAACATGATTTCCAGCACGTGCTTCATGCCTATCGATATCAACAATAACCGGTTCATCATCATCGTCAATGTCGTCGTCATCGAGTATCTCTGTATTGTTACCATTTTGTAGAATACAAATAGTTCGTTCGATACGTTGAGAAAAATTTTCTGGAATTGACTCATTTACAATAAGATAAGATTTTAATAGTTCAATCTCATGTTTTAATTCATGAAGATTATTTGGATCCGCTGTGTGAAGACTTTCAATTTGATTTTGTTTTTCTTTGATTTCATTTTCTATATTTGATGCTATGGAATCGATTTCATTAAGACGATTTTTATAAGTTTTATCAACTAATGCATACATTCTCTTTTGCCATGTCTTCAATTGTATGATAGCATCTAATTTAATACTTTCAACATCAATATGATTAAGATCATCTTCTAATTCTGAAATAGAATCTTGTTCCATCTAAAAATATAATACATATAAACTATTTTATTTTCTTAAAGAGCCTTTATCGGATATGGAGTTATATTTATCAGATTCGATAAAACGAAGTTTCAGGGCTATGTAGTTTTCTTGTCTAGTTATCATTTTTACAGTGATCTCCTACAACTAAAGGATAGAAATAGAAATATGATAAAGGATGTAATTCTTGTCATTTATCAATATCCAATAAAAGGAGACTTTATTTTTCGAATCGATCCTTTATGATCTTGAAGTCTTAATGATATTTTTTTTTGTAAATCAAAATTTTTAACTAGTTAATTGAAAATTTGTTTTTAATTAATGTAATTTGAAAACATTTTCTTTCCGATTGTCTCTTCGTAGTTAATATAAACACATAATAATTAATGAGTTTAATCAAATTTTGAATACCATAGACATTTCGTGAAATATATTCTATACGAATAATAAGTCAATTTTAAGTAAAAAATATTGAATATTTACCTCTATAATTAACTACTCTTTACAGTTTCATACTATCATAAGATTACGTTTTAACATTTGGAAGATGTTTGTTTTTTATAATGGCAAAAATGCTAATACAATCATTAACATTGCTAAAGTATAGCTAATTCGATTGTAGAAATATATTTTGTCTTATATAAATGTATGAATAAAAAGCAGAAAGTTTAATATTGCATAAGAATGATTTTCATCGTCGAGGAGAAAAATAGGATTGTTAACAAGTTTCACAGTAGTTTATTTCGTCATATCTTACTAACTGACTGCAAAGAAAAGCACGTGCGTAGGAAATAATCAACAATATGATTGGTGAAAGTTTAAACCAATCACGAAAGAGATAAATCTCTAATGTTTGTAGAAAATATATAATATATTTTGACGCAGTAGGAAGTCAGATGAGCGATCACAGGTAATGAAGTAGTGCTTTTTTTTAATGAAAATGATTGCTTTGTTATAGAATAGTTTTTTCTCGAATGTACAATCATTGGCCATGCGAAATTATTCATTTTAAGAAAATTTTGATCAGTTTTTTTGGACCGCAATAGTATCAAATGATTGATTGTTGTTGTTAAATTGAAGCAATAAATAAAACATGATAATCTCAGTTAAAATACATATTAAAAAATTATTTTTAGCTTGTGTCACGTGAAAGACTGGGCTCCCGACATAAGTATGTTGCTTAAGTATGAAGAAATGCATTGAGAGAAATTCCCACGATCTTTGATTATAACTGAATATAGTTTTTAATTTGAATATATTATCTGTAAATCAGTCCCTCGTGATATCTATGAATTTAGTTATTAAATAAACAAATAGCGATAAATTATTTATTATACAAGAGAATAATTGTTATAAAATGAATATAAGTTATACTTTTTATATGTAGTACAAACAATAAGCAAGAATACATAATATATATCAGAATCGAATTTAAAACATAGATAAATAAAATTGTTATGCACGTTTCGAACGGATAGAATTTGCAATGCGAATTTAACTAGAGTGAATATTTCATACTAGGCATGCGCAACTATAACTAGGCGAGGTTAATACAGAAATATGAGCTTTACTGCTATACAGGATAGCCTGTTAATGCTAAGTTAGAAATGCACGACTTCTACTTTCTATTTGTTATGATATAATTACCAAACATATGATAGTAGTGTTTTTTTTTACGACTAATTCGAAGCTAATGTCAATGTGGAACAGTTCGAAGAATTGGTGCATGCCGCTATGACATTTTAGTTAAAATTATAGAGAACAATTTTAAATAGTTGATTCTCGATTATAATGTATAAAAATTTTATGAATTTATATTTAAGCAATTCAGTTTTAAATCGTACAATAGACACGTAGCTTTTCACAAACAGCCGACTGTTAAAGTCAATTCCGACATATACGTATACGAGTTTTAGAATTACATAAAAGGATAAGCATATGTTTGATTATATTGTACTTGTTGTTGATATTCTTGCCTTTCAGCATATGAAGCTGTATGCATAGAAATCGGTTGATGATAAACGAGCATTGAAGGTGCTGTTAATTGCATTGGATATTGTGAATACATATTTGCATGTTGTTGCCATAGATTTGCTGCCCATTGTTGCTGTGCTTGCAATTGTTTTCTACCTTGCTGTTGCATAGCTAACATTTGTTGATGTGCTTTCCATGTTAATTGATCAAGTAATCCCGATGGGGGTTGTTGAACAATATAGTCCTGTACTAAATGATCACTAGAATTTCGTCGTTGCATGTTAGTTCCCATTCGTACATGTGATTCACTTGTATGGAATTCAGCTGAATGGCGACGTTGTCGTTCTCCATGCGCAGCATCTGTTTGGTATTGTGGAAAGAGTGGCTTTCCGTCAATACATTCATACATAAGGTCTTGTTGTGGTGCCTGTTGTTCAATAATATATTCCTGTTGTAAATTTTGGCCAGAATTTTGTTGTTGTCTATTAGCTGCCGTTTGTACACGTGTTGCATTTTTATGGAATTCAGCCGAGTGACGCTGTTGTTGTTGTTTTTGTTGTTGTTCTGTATATGCAACACTTGTTTGGTATTGTGGAAACAGTGGATTTTCAACAATACGTTGATAAATAAGGTCTTCTGGTGGTGCCTGCTGTTCAATAGTATATTCCTGTTGTAAATTTTGGCTAGAATTTTGTTGTTGTCTATTAGCTGCCGTTTGTACATGTGTTGCATTTTTATGAAATTCAGTTTGATGGTGTTGTCGCTCTTGTTGTTCTGCATATGCAGCACTTGTTTGATATTGTGGAAGCAGTGGATTTTCAACAATACGTTGATAAATAAGGTCTTCTGGTGGTGCCTGCTGTTCAATAATATATTCTTGTTGCGAATTTTGGCTAGACCTTTGCTGTTGTCTATTAGCTGTCATTTGCACTTGATATGTATTTGTATGAAACTCAGCTTGATGATGATGTTGTTGTTGTTTTTGTTGTTGTTCTGTATATGCAGCATCGGTTTGATATTGTGAGACCGATGGGTTTTGAACAACACGTTCATGGATAACTTCTTGTGGTGGTGCTGGCTTATATGGAAGCCATTTTTCAATAATAACTGGTTGAGGTTTTGGAGGCAACTAGAAAAATGGAAGATCGAATATTAATTTAGATAAGAGGATAAGTTTATCATACCGGTGGATGTTTTTCGATAATGACACGTCTTGGTGGCTGAGGTTCTTGAGGTAGCATTCTGGTGATAACTGTCGTTTCTTGTTTTGGAGGTGGTGGCGGTGGAGCTTCACGAAGAATAAGAGGCGGAGGAGTTGGTGGAGATGGTTCTTGATATTTGATTATGACTGGAGGAGGTGTCGGTAGACGCGGTGGAGCAATTTCTAGAATAGAGAAATAAATGAATGAAAATTTTGTTTTTATTGATTTAAAAGAATAATTTATACCTCGAATAATTAATGGTCCTGGTGGTGGAGGTGTTGGTGGAACAAGATATCGAACAGAAACATTTTGTTGATAAGTAACTTGATCTGGATTTTGTTTAACAATTATTTGAGGATTTGGGTCGTTGTGCACGTCGGGATGATTTTGAATAAATTGTTGATAGTCNGATGATACTGATTGATTTGTTGGACTATTTGTACGAATAGCAACATGTTTTGTTTGTGAATTTTGATTTGAATAAGTATCAGGTTTTTTTAGAATCGTTGTTAATAATGGCGGGGGTCGATTTTGATTTGAATTAAAATTACTGTCTAATTCGATTTCATTTAATGTAGAAGGAGTTGATGCTGTACTTATTGTATCGGTTTCATCAAACCCATAAATTCTTCTAGATGCATTTTCATAATAATTTTCGTTTATCATTGGTTGTGTTGGTAATGTTTTCGCAGCGAAATGATCGATGACTAAATTCGATTGAGAATCACGATTTTGTGAGTATTGCGTTCTATTTTTGTTTACAGTATTTATCGTATTATGTTGAATCAATGATGCAGAACGTTGACGATGCTTTTCAAGATACCATCGTTGAAAATAATCGTTATCTATACGTGAGCGCCAAACATTAACGAGTGGTCCATTTGCACCCCCCATTTTTAAAACAATATTTAATAAAGCGCTAACATTTTTCGAATTGGAATCTGATGACGAACGGATAAATGGAGTATCTCTATTATAGCCAATATCTTCCATAATTTTAGTTAAATTAAAAATATGTCCATCGACTCGTTTTGATTCAATTTTTATTGGAATAATTGTAGATTTCGATCGATGTTGAGTGTTCATATCAAGTATTTCATTAGATTCAGCATGACGTAATGAAGATGGTTCGACTAGAGTGCGAATTGCTCGATATTGATTATCGGTTGAATGGCTTCGATGAAGATTAGTCTAAATAAAGAGAAAAATATTTGTATTAAATGGCAAAGAAATTTCAAAAAATCTAATCTTCATATTATAATTGAGTAAAGAGTTAAATTATGTCGATCTTTTTCCAAGAAAGAAACATTTCGAAAGTTTGATAAAAATGTGACTTACAACATGTGATTGTTTTTGTTCATAATCATATCGTACTGCCTTTTGAATGGCCGTAAAATTATTGTAATATGGTTCCGCATCGATCACATCACTACTGGGATAGACGACTTCGTCTCTTTCCACGAAACTTTCATCATTGTATGTTACAGTTGCCATGAGAGAAGTGTTTCTATGGATAATTACACTATTGAATGATAAATCTTCTTTTATACCTTAATATTCGATTGAAGAATCACGTGAGTGATTTTTTCTTTCGCGTAATTTCGAAAAGTAATCAAAGCATTAGTGTCCCCGCAATGCGCTTGTTTTCTTTTTGCATTGACATGTATGTGAATAATATAGATACTGAAACTATTGCACATGCATTTCATATGACTCATAGAAAACGATGTATCAAATTTTTTCAAGGTCAATCAAATTAGATTATTGTTATTTCAGATATTTTTAAATCTCAGGAGAAAATGATGCTAACATCGACTGGACTGTATATATTACGCAATCAACTAAGGAATTTATTAAATTTGACTGACACGATAGAAGTTCTACCTGTAAATAATGATCAAAATTCCACTGAAAATCTATTAAAGGCGATTAATACGATAAAAGAACAAACGCCAATCGCTATTCGTAATTTTTCATCTCAATATGGATCGAATGGTAGTGACAGTTATGTTGTATCGAATGTATGTTCAAATCCTGAAATATATCCACTATATGGAGATTCAACACACGCACTTGTATTTCGTACGTACGGTCCATGGTGGATTAATTTGCCATCGTATCAAGAAACAAAGAATTTTACTCGGTGGGAAAACCATTTTACTAGTCGAGATTTTATTGATATTGAATTTCGAGATTTTGTTTACGAATGTTACAGTTTGAATATTTATGAAACATATAATCCGGGAACACTTGAAGTTGTTTATGTTGGAAAAGAAGATCACTATGGAAATATAACATGGCATAGAATTTGGTCGTTTCCTCAGCCATTTAGTATTGTTTTAAGTAATAATGAAGAAATAATTATTGAAAATGGTAAGAATCTAATTACGAAGTTTATTTTTCTAAACAACATCGACCCGGCGTATCCATTTGTCAAACTATAGATCCTAAACTTTCGGCTAAAAGAAAATATTTTCAATTGAGAATTCTCTACTAAATTTCATGCATCTAGCAGCTCTATTATGAAATATTTCAAACGTTTGAAGTTTTCCATTCGTCGATTTCTCATAACAATATCGTATTGTTGAACTCCGAAGGTTCGAGCAGTATCGACTTTAAACTTGGTATTAGTCGAATTGATCGCTTTTAAATCTGATTGTTTATTTCAGGCCTTCAATCAAGGAATGATTTATTTCCTGATCATATCAAAACTGATTCATCTGTTCTACAATCATTAGATTCAAATACTTATACACGTCATACTTGTCCACCGGCTGCTCGTTTACCACGTATTGTGAAAATTTCGTTAAAAGATAAAATTTCATTTCCAACACGATTGGTTCGTTTGGAATTTGATCATAGCACAGCCAGCTATTATTCAGAAATCGATACCGTTATTTTATCTGGAAAAATTCTACCTACTGATTCAGTATTAAACGAAAGTAATGAACAAAGAGAACCGTCTTTAACAGTTAGTTAAATTAGTTATAAATTCTTTTTCTTGTTCTAATTAAATTCTATTTTAGGCAATAATAGACGAGCAAAACGAAGAATCAAGTTCTTCGATGGATTTATCGAAACTTCCTTTTGATATTTTATTTATCATCTGTTCTTATCTTGATTTACGTTCATTAATTCGATTGTCTTCCACATGCCAAACATTGCATAATCAATGTCTTCATCCATTACAATTTCAATCTCTCAATTTACAACCCTACTGGAATGGCCTAACAAATTTTACTATAGAAAATTTCTTTTTACGTCATTGTACTCGAACTCGATATATTTCATTAGCGTGGTCAAAGTCATTACAATGTTCATCGTTCAATCAATTATTAAACGTTTGTTCGAATAATCTTGTACAATTAAATCTTGCTTGTTGTCAATATTTAAATGGACTTTATATAAAAATAATTGTTAATTGTTGTTCAAATATTGAAATATTAAATTTAGAAAATTGTATTTCATTAAGCAATGTGGATTTTATACCATTGAAATATCTTGATCGTATTCGATCATTAAATGTTTATAGAACAAAAATTGATTATAGAACTTTATTACCATTTATTGATAATAATAAAAAATATTTAGAACATATTAATTTAGGTAAGAAGACCAATGATGAAATGTTTAGATTATTTATCGCATTGAATTTATTCTACTAGATGAAAGAAGATAGGAGACAAACTTGTTTTCTTTTCTTCAAAGTGAATTTCGAATTGAATCGAGAGTCATAGAACAATGGCCTCGATTTATGCGAATCGACATGGTTATGAATTGTCTATAGAACAGGTTTTTCAGATTGAAATATCGAGTTGTCACTTTTGAAATACTTTTCACTGAATATAGGAAACTTTCAATGCCACCTACTAGGATTTTCTTCATGAAAACAATATCAGCAACTATAACCATAGATTCTTTGGAAATAAATAAATTACTGATTCAAACAGAACATTGATGTTGTTCAATGTTGACTGCTATGGAAGATTTCTTCCTTTGTTCTTAGTAATAACACATATGGAACGTGTTAGAATATAATAGAAGCTTTTGCTAATATAAATCTCATGAGATACTTGACTATGATATTCTATGTGATCATAGCGCTCTGGTTATGCGATTTTCCTCAAAAGAACGATATCAACAATTGATTTCTTGAACGAGCTTGGTCAAACAGCTGAAAAACTTTAGACAAGTCCTAAGCATGATGCTTGTAGAATTAGCGCTCTTAATTTTTCAATAAAACAATAACACTTTTCTTTGATTATGAACGTATAATATTCAAATAATTAAATCTACGTAAACTATATTTTCGAGGAAATCACATGGCCTCCATATACGTAATTGACTGACAGATATCGAACGACGCAAATGCTATCATCCAAAAAAATGAGTAGTTACTTTTGTGTGCGTGACTTTTTGTTAATTTGTTTTATCGATTATCAGCTAGCTTAATCAGTACAAGTGCATTGTCAAAAAACAGTCAGGAATCTTAAATAGACAACTAAAATTATTTTCACCTAGATCTATGTTATCTACTCATTAGATTTTACACATGGTTCATTTAGTTTTTTTTATTATTGTTTCTATTTTTAGGGAGTTGCCAAAAGCTTAGCGATACTATTGGTATAATTAAACTCTTATTTTCTCGTTGTACAAATCTTCGATCCATTGACCTTTGGCGTACATATGGTTTAACACAAAATGGATTTTTCTCTCTTGTCGGTTCGCACTTTGATACCGGAGAAGAAAAACGACGAATATTGAATTTATCAAGAGATGAACAAGAAGAGTTAGCTCTTCTCTATTCAAGTATTAATATGCCTATGGGTATCAATTCATTAATAAATATGAGATATTTAAGAGAAATCGATCTCGGTTGGACAGATCCACCGTCTGGTTTTATAAAAAGTTTTGTACAACAAGTGGGACATTCCTTAATTAAACTTTTCTTAACAGCTTGCCGACGTAAGTTAAAAAGAGAAGCAAACTAATAATCATGATTTGTACCGTCTTTTACTTAAGCCCCCCCC
>OENM01000388.1:31145-55675 GCA_900239745.1 Rotaria magnacalcarata | reverse complement strand
AAAATATCGGCAAAAGCTAAAGTCAAACGAAAGTTATATCAATTTTTCTGCTTGAGACCCATGTTTTCGGACCAACATTTAGGAATTTTTAGAAAGGTGTGTGGGAGTAAGGGAGATAAAAGAGTATTTCTTCCATAAATCTGTCAAAACTCAACCGTTTTTCAAAAACCTATATATATTCTGAAAGAGGAGATCACGGGGCATCTTTCTATAATAAAAACTCAGTTTCGGTTATTTTTCGAAAAATCGAATTTTCTGAGGGGGCGGGGCCTTAACAAATTCATTTAAATCTGTTTATATCTAATACTCCATCTTGATTTGAATATAAAGAACTAACAAATTGGAATCTATCTTGATAGAAAGCAGAATTTTATACAATTAGTTGCATATTTTATTCTAAGTTTTTCACAGGTAACTGTGTTTAATGAATAGGATGAAAAAATTGAGATACATTTAATTACAAAATAGTTTTAGTATAGTAACGAGTTCGAAAAGCTCAGCCACTTACTGAAGAGGACTTACCCTTTAAACTGAAAGTCTCGATATCTTCTTTCCCATAGGATTCGGGGATTCCAAAAATAGCACTGCAAGCATAGTCGTTAAATTATCAAATAAATACGAGAATTTTCAATATTGAATTGTTCAGATTGAAGATCTTGCATAAATCAGTATCAACGAAAGCAATATTATACATAGTGTAAAATCGCTCACCTGAAGCATGGAAAAATGAAGATTTCTCTTCTTAGATTTCGCAATTTTTGTATCTATCTGATGACTTTAGTTTCAAGCAGTTTTTCAAAAAATTCGACTCTCGGTACTTCAGTGGTCTCCGCATCCTACAAATTATTAATTTACTGAAGAGTTTTTCATGAAATTTTATACATTTTGATCCAACTAACTCGATTCTGGAGTACATACTAATTCAGGTTTATTTCCGAATTGAAAAAAATGCATTCTTCTATGATCTATATACGATTGAACTATGACATGAGCACTTCTCAGTTCTAATAAGTAATCGAACTAAAAGCGACTATGAATTCTTTAAAGATCTTTCTTAATTTTTATTCGACGGTGAGAGTAAAAGGATCCTACTTTTAGAATAATTCAAAAAAACAAAAATATTCAAATGAAAGTTTGAAAAATTCAGAAAAAATACTTAAAAATTATTGCCAGGCACATTCTTCGCATGCTCATTCATCACATTGAGTAATATATCGCTCAGTATTAATCAGGATAATAGAAACACTGAAGATCTTTCATTCATTTGAGAACAACACGTTCGACTTGGCAGTTTGCATGTTATTGTCATACTATTGTTAAGAAGGAAACAGTTGATCCATCATTTCAATTGAAAAAAAAACTAACAATTACTCTTCAAAAAAACCTAATCTTTCTTCATTTTTGCTTTTTTTTGTTTATTAATTAGGTGTTAATAATGAAGATATAATGGCAGTCAGTGAACACTGTCTTCAATTACGTCAACTTGATCTACTAGGATCAAGTATAATTATGGAATCAACAGTTGAATGTGTATTAAAACGTTGCTTATCTTTGGAATTTCTTGATTTATCATTTTGCGATAAAATATCAAATGAAACCATATCAATATGGATATGTCGATATAAAAATTTTTTCAAAAGAAGTTATTCACCAAGGATGAATGATGATATTTATACAGAATTTGACTAATTCATTTGCGATAAATCTACATATGTATATATATATATATATATTTATTTTTCTCCATGACCCATTGTATTCTGTAAATAAATAAATAAATAGAAATTTTTATTCTGTTACGAGCAACGATATAACACTAACATACACATGTCTGTATATGAAAAGAATAGAAAGAAAATTCTCTACGGCATATGTACACAATATAAATAAATAAATAAATAAATAATCTGCAATAATAAATAAATCTATATTAATAGCAGTATTTCTAACAATTAATTATTAATACTGTTTTCTGTATAGAATAACGTTTCTAATATTTTTGTTGAATATAAAAACAAAAACAAATTTGTATTCCAACATTATTGTGCTCTTATATGTAAACAGGAAAAGTTAGATAAAAGAAACAATATACGATCCGTTCTTTTACTGTTATGGACAAGAGGAAAAAAATGTGTTTTCTGTTTCGTCTTCAAGACTATTTCATAAACTAATCTTATTGGAATTTTTAAGTAGGCAGTAGTGTCAGATTAAAAAGAAACATAAGCATCTGCCTGCCTTATTTTCTTTTCTAGTTAAATCATTCTATAAAAAGATTCTGAGGCATGATGCTTTAATATGTAGTTCATTTCTTGTAAAAAATGCACTCATGTTCAAGATAACATATACTTTGATCTTATCATTAACGTCACTTGTATTCAGTACTCGGTCACGATTGTCAGCTGAAGTTTGTTGAACCATGAAAATAACTTCAATAATAAGAGGATAATAATTGTAACGAGATCTGAACGAAAGAATCGTCGAATATATTATCTCGATGTGCATGTTTTACGCCGTAGGCATTAGATTTATGTTACATCAAATGTATCGACACATGTTGTGCCATTACATTCACTAGGAAAATTTCATGTACTACAAGCTGATGAGTAGAAACGTTTGTTTGAAAATTGAAAAA
This sequence comes from Rotaria magnacalcarata, assembly GCA_900239745.1. NCBI lineage: Eukaryota > Metazoa > Rotifera > Eurotatoria > Philodinida > Philodinidae > Rotaria > Rotaria magnacalcarata. The sequence goes on along the minus strand of OENM01000388.1, from coordinate 53,043 downwards.
AAAACAAAATAATTATTTCGAAGAATATATCATCGCTCGTAAACTTGAGCTCGCTTTCTATTTTTGTTGTGTTGCGTTCATGAATATTATTTCTATTGACGCAAAAGCTGAACTCCTTAAGACTTGATATTATCAGATTAATCAAAAATATTTCTCATCATACTCAAAATACTTTATGATAAAAAGTTTGCGAACATAGTTCGAATAGAAATTGAAGACATTTTCATCAGATATTAAATCTGATTTTGATTAATTTTGAAAATAAATAAATTTTAATTATAGAAAAAAGGAAGAACTTGATTTAAATTACGAACGTCAATAAATGGTATCATGTTATTCGAATTATTGATTTTTCAAAACAAAAATTATTTTCGTCAAAACAAATACTGTAGCTGCTAATTAGGCTTCATTGTTATAAATAATTTGTTAGGATGATGTTTTATGTTGACATTGACAGTGAAAAATATTTATTTATACAAAAATAAACATTCATAAACATTGATCTTGTTAAACACAATTATTATCATGTTATTTTTTGTTCTTCTTACATATTTCGATGCACTATTTGCTATATTCATAGAATACGAACGTTTAACACTACTATTCATCGATGTCTTGTTGACAGCGCTGGTAACAGCTGCCACATCCGTGATACTAATGGATAGGAAAATAGTAGAGACAAGAGAATAACTTTCTTTTTCTCTCTAGGAAACACAGATATGTTAATGTAAGCGACAAAATTTAATAATGCAATAACTAAAAAAAGAAAAGATTTTTTTTATCTTTTTAAGAGCTTATGCATCAATCATTAATTATTGTTGCTTGAAATCTTTATTTAGAGTCGCACATTGAATATCTAATGTACATCAACTTGAATCAGCATAATAGCTTGAGCAAATCAGATTTGTAAGTTTCTATTAGTTTATCTATTTTTGTTACATATGAGTGCAAGGACCTATTAGGCCTCGATGAAAGAATAAGAAAAAAAAATGGTCTGAAATTGTTGCACGCCAAAGATTTTTCTTTTCGGCACTTCGCGCAGTGTATGCAGATCTATTTTCACCGTTCACCACGTCTGCTTTTGTTATTCTTACAACGTTTTATTTTTATCCTATTGTTATTGTAAGTAATCATTTATAAAACGAAATCAATTAATTTCGACGCCTAACTTTAAGTTTATAGAAAAAGATGCCCAAAAGAAAAACGAGACTAAGTTTAGTTTTCATGTTTCTTGTGCTAATGGTATTTAATTATATGACATCGAATCATTTTGATCTTATATTACTACGCATAATTTTCATAAAAGTTGATTAAAACTATCGTGTTTCTCTTTAAACTAAGTAACCCATAATCAAATTAGTTGTAAATCGTACAAGATATGCGCAGGATGCACATTAATTCAGTGAATACGAACTTATTATTAGTAAACAAAATACAATAGAAAACGGCGGAATCGAAAAATAAAACGACCTTAGATTTTCTTGGTGTATATACATAGATAATTATGCGCACCCCATAACAATGAATGTATTACCTCGTGCATTCTTTGTTGATTAATTTTCTTATATAAACAAGTCTATATAGGTAGAGAATGAAGCGTATTTCCATTGGGAGATAACATGAAATTCTTTTGGCATAGATTCGAACATCTATCATCCTGATTCCCCTTATGATTTTTTTTCTTCATACTAATTAACACACGACTCAGATATTTTCATTTTTCTAAATCATATAAATTTATATTGTATTATCAAATTGATTTTATCTACTTTGAATTCCAAATGCCAATAGATTATTCAATTGGATGTATCTATCATAAGTCGATAATCGATTACTATATATAGAGAGAGAGATATTTGATAAATTCATTAGAGAATATGGTAGAATGATGTTCACTCGTATGCATAAAGAAATACATTGTTTATGCGGCGACAAAACTAGCAAGTAGATTTGCTCAAAAGAAAAATATAATTCAATAGGGTTCTTCTTTTTTTGCTTTTGTGTTTCTTTTCTTTTGATAATACTTAGAAAATCTAATGGCTGTGGTATTTTAACGTTAACGAAGATGAATATAAAAGAAAACATGCTTTTTCATAAAATATTAAAAACGTAGTTACCTAGAATTTGTTTACAAGTTAAAATCTAGTTCATTTATTCTGCGTCGTAAACGAGCACTTCATGCATGCGCCAGTATTTGCACGATATTTTATATTAAAAGTCTTTTTATGTAATAGTTAAGTATTTGCACAAAGTCTGCTTTTGTTTTTTGCTTCAGTATACTGATACTTTCTTTCTATGATTTAAAATAGGTCATACAGCAATCTATCAGTTTTTAGTTTAAGTGGCAACATCCAGTTTGTTTGAATACTATTAAGAAAATAATGGACAAAGAGAAAACCAATGTTTATCTTTGAGCACCAGGTATCTATAAATACTACACTTTAGAATTCAGTTAGTGTTGTTCTAACGATGTCTCCTTGTGTATGTGAATAGGCGAATGCACAGCATATTTTGCAGTTGATTGCACAGTGTCTGATTATGATAGGAACGCCTTGCCAAGCAGTTCTATCTAATCGTAGCGAATAATGAGTATTTATAGTAAAGAAACGGGGGTAGCATGGATGCAATACTATTATTTATAATATAGTTAGATCGCTGTCAGAGTCCGAGCATGCAAATGGATCAGAATCGTCCTTTCTCACCATACATTTATAAGGAGGCGGATGCTGCGAAAATGGAGAAAAATGTTTTCACTTGTTTTTTTATAGGATTGTCGCTATCAACACAAGTAGCACAATAAAAATACTCTATGGTATTTCTATCTTATTTTTTCTTCTTCTTCTTCTTCTTCTTCTTCTTCTTCTTCTTTTTCTCGTCTTTCTTCACTTGTTTTTCAGTTCTCTATGTGTGATTGTGCTACGACGGTAGTTGAGTCCAGTAGCTCTGTCATTATTTGAAATGATATTTGATTAGAAGAAGAAGAGAAAGAGAAAATCAAGGTCTACGAGAAAATGTTTTAAAATACTACATAAACAATTGAATCACTTGTACTATTATAGTTCTTCGTGATTTTTAGATGTGATAGCTATCGTCTCATTACAATGATGGTCTCCGGTCGAATGTTGTAAGATTGTTTGATTCTCAGGGTTTGAGACCATCGTCTTTCGAATGATTTTCGGTACAGAAAACGTACGCACATGTGCACTTATGTTCATTGTGCTTGCTTACTTGATGTTCGGTGCAGCTGTATTTGATGCTTGTAAGTTATTCTTCTTCTTCTTGCTTAATATATTTTTAATGGTAACCATATCGTATCTCATATTTCAGTGGAATCGAAAGAAGAAGCTCGTACGCGTGCTACATTAAGACTTAAAATGGCTCGTATTTTATATAAAAATGATACAATTCAAAATGAAAGTGCGTTTCATAGTTTAACATCAACTATATTTGAAAATCGACATGTACGTGCTGGAACAGCTAAACAATGGACATTTCCTGGTGCTTTCTATTTTTCAACACTAGTTGTGACTCTTATTGGTAATTTTTCGATGTTTTTGAATTTTAACTAAAATTAAATTTTTCTTAGGTTACGGACACACAACACCAAAGACAAGTATGTATTGTTGTAGTTTTACAATGAATAAGAAAGTTCTTGTGATTTTAGTCGGTGGTAAAATTTTTTGTATGGCTTATACAGTTGCTGGCGTGTAAGTTCAAAAGATTGTAAATTATGACTGATTTTGAAAGTTATTCTTCGTAGACCTCTCAATTTAATCATGTTTCAATCGACTGGCGAACGTTTAAATACGATTATTTCCTTTGTGTTAACACGTCTAAAACGCTTGTTTGGATTTCGTCGTCAAAAAGTAACCGGTTTTGAATTAATTGCTGTTGAATTTGGTATGACAACAATGCTCATACTCGGTGGTTCATTTATTTTTTGTAAACAAGAAAAATGGACATATTTCGAATCAATTTATTATTCATTTGTTACTTTTTGGACCATAGGTAAATGCGAAAACAAAATGCATTTTTCGCGATCATATTTCGTAACAAATGTTTTCTATTAAGGCTTTGGTGATTTAGTTCCATTGGCTAGTGTACAACGTTCGGGCGACTCACTTTATTCTCGTTGGGGTTATTTTGTATTTACTATATCGTTTATTTTATTTGGTTTAGCCATAATGGCTTCGTCATTGAACTTGTTAGTACTTCGTCTTGCTCGATTTCAATCGGACAACGCTACTAGTGGAGTATCCGCTCTTCTTAGTCAAAATGAAGAAGATCTAATCGCTGCTGCGATCGCACATCATCGCGCATCTGTACATGTACAACAACATAATCGTATTTGTTTGAATAATAACAATCTAAATCATCATTCATTGCCAGGACAAGCATATACACTTATGCACACATCTCCGTTGTGCTCAGCATCGTCTTCATCCACGTCAACGTTTTCTTCGAATGTCAATTTAAATAAAACTTCAAACATACGACATTGTTGTGCCGGATGTTCGTTATTGACGTGTCGAAAACGTCGCCGACATCATTGGCATTCACGTCGGTCACCTCAGAATATAAAACATTTACTTTATTTTGATCATATGATGGAAAATCACAAATTAAATATATTCAGAAGACCACAAACTCAGTGTCAATATCCAAATTGCAGTCAACTTCGGTTTTTAAACCGGGCCAATGGAACAGATTTAAGGAAGCAATATAGAATTTCAATTTAACACAGCTCTCTTCGAACAAACGCCACAGCTGATGTATGATGATATCAATAAAAAGGACTGATGGACCCGTTATAAGATTTCTAACATCTCTATCTATTGTGCATGTGTATGCATGGGTGTCATAAGATTGACCCGCTTTTCTTTTGTAATGGTATATGTCTCTTTGTTTGACTTTTGACACATGTTGTTGATCGATTCGTGTGTCACTGAAAGCAAATGAATAGAGTTTCAGAAATGTCAAAATTGATTTTTAATGGATGCGTGCCATTTATTCTCGTGACAAGAAAAAGGTTTCCGTCAATAGATATTACTTTCTTTTATTCTTTTCACGAAACAATGTTTTGAAAAAAGAAGGTTCATTTTTTATTTCATTCACAATCCTTTTTTCTCCCACTGAAATGACTTCGAACAAAAATAATAATTTGCTTTCTTTTATTTTGCAGAGAAACAAAGAATTTACTTATATCATAATATTTCTGTCTCATACACTTGAATATGATTAATTAATATACAGACTATTTTACTCTACTGTCACGAGAGACACTAAAGAAAATAATTCTTGTACTAAAGCATATCTAGCTCGTGGGATAGATTTTTCAGTATAGCTCACATATCCTAGAAAAATTATTTCAATTCTTCCTGTCATATTCGAGATTTTTTCGAAGCAATAAATTTACAATCAAATCTATTTAGTTCGCTATTATAAACTTATAATCAAATATATTTGTATCATTTTCTGAAATTCTTCCTTATAGAATATAATTCAATTCAGCAACATACTGACGGACACTTTCAATCACTTATTATTTAGCAAAACTATGATCCTAATAGGCATTATAATAACATAACATATTCGTAATTGAAGTAAACGTTGCTGACATTTGCTGTCCGATTGGAATGTCAAAACGTCACATTGAAGCTCTCCTAATCGTTTCTCTTTCTGGTGTCTAAATGATAGGCAGTTACTAATTATATGATGACCAGTCGATAAGATTCAGCTTGTAATGATCCATTGTTAGAGATCCCTGTGCCTTCTTGATGTTAATAACTAATGAGTACGATAACGATGGAACTAAGTTTATTATTGAAGAAAAACGAGCATATATAGAAGGAATATGTGCCAGGGAATGAGAGTTGAGTAAACACATATTGTGACGAACGAAGTGAGTCAAGGAATGTAAACATATGACTGTAACACCCATCTTTACTATCCTGATTACGTAATACGAGTTGGTTCTCGTCAATATTGATGATCGTATAATGTTTAGTCTGACTTCAATCAATAATTTCATTCTCTGAATGAGATAATATTTCTTGAGAAAGAATTCATGTAAATAAAATATAATAAGAAATAATATTCATACTGTATTGGATATTTCTCGTAGTTTTCTATTCGACGAAGAAATGTAAAGTCTTTGTATGATAAGAATTTACCTCTAGAGATAATCTGAAACAAGATAGTCTCCACTATCGTCATACCGATCGCTTGGACAACATTAAGAGTACAGGAAAAATGGCAAAGACAAGTAAAAGAAAATTGTCATTCAAAATTTAAAAGTTCTCGCCTCATTGATTTTCTCTTTCATGTATATTATGAAACGTCTTCTAGTGACTTGTTGTGTACTCAAAAAGTGAGTACACTCTAGAATCGGTCAGTATGTCCATCCGTCCGGCCGTTTACACCGTAACTTTCGAAAGGAGAGTCAGATCGTGATGAAAGTTTCTACACAGTTCAGCCTCATCAATGTCTCAGTCGAGTTCGAAGATGAGAAGGATCCGTCAAGAAATGGCTGAGTCATCGAAAAAATTGTCATTATTGACCAGACCATCCCTGAGGAGGAGTACAGGGATTTTTGAAAAAAACGTTTTTCTCAGAATTATCCAGAACATATATAAATCGACTGAGTTTTTAACGCTGATTCCGAATCAGATACTAGATTAGAAGTAAATCGTAGCTTTCAAACAAAACATCACCTGAAAACGGTCTCAAAATGCACAAAAACTGCATCCAGAAACCAAAGTGCCTAGTTGCTCATGATAATTTTGGTATTCAGACATTCTAGAATGACTCATATGTCCCATGTACTTTTTGCAGTACACATAACTCTCGGATGAAATCCGAAGTTTCCACATTTATTTTTATAGTTCTAATTAACATATTTTCTCCATTGATACTTTTGACTGATTCACGACACTTCAATTCTATATTTGTTAAAACTGTAAATAATCAAAGAATGCAGTGCAATCTCTGAACTAGCGCTTACATGACACGACAATTTTCAATGCATCAAGCAATAATAAAAATGATTTATTGCAATGCGAACCAGCTGAGAAATTCATTCTTTCACTAGTGAGCGAGTGCAAAGTTTTTATCGGAAATTTAAAAGTTTTGATCAAATAACATTGCACGAAATTTCCGTGCCGCGCCGAATAACGTCCAGGTAACTTGATACTTGATATAAAAAAAGTCAAGATTTAACGAGAGTTGCATTTGGGCTTGTACAATTACCGAGTGATCCAAAATTTTTGCAACATTTTTGCTTTTACATGTATCTCAGTTCAGATGACAGAGAAAATCTCAACTTTAATTTTAAAAGAAGTGCGATTCAACCCTCTACAAATTTGTATTCACCTTAATTTAAAATAATAGAGCTGAACATTTTTATGGATAGAATAGTGTGACCACATAAATTGCATCTACTTCCCGTACAGTATTTTTAACAAATTATTTTTTCTATCGAAACGAATATATCGTTTTAAAAAATAAGACATTGTTCGATAACTCCTGAAAGGATATGTGGATTTAACATGTATTTAACATTCATACATTCGATTAGACACAATTTTTCGGAAAACAAGATTTTGAAAATGATGAAATTTTCTTTCTTGATTCTTGCTTTCCAGAAAAAGACTTTTAAAAGTCATCTATGGTCAAGCCGAGTTCATTTTCCCAACATTTTATAGAAAACCGATTTATCATTCTACTTAGAGCTTAAACGACAAATGTCAAAACGATTCAGTTCGAAGAAACGTCTGAACATTTCCAAGAATGCTGTTTTTGCGATAATATTTCAGATAGACAATTTTCATTAGACATAGGTGAATTTAAATCAAACGCAGCTAAATAACACTGAAAGAGCACTGATATGTGATCATATTACAAGTATTTTATTTTTAGGTGCCTGCTTATAACCTGGGAAAATTAGAAAAAGTATAGCTAAAAAATTGTGTGGGAAATCGATGCAATTTATGTAGTCACACTATTCGATCCCATAAAGACGTTCGGTTCTATTATTTTAAATTAACGNGAATACAAGTTTATAGAGAATTGAATCGCGCTTCTTTTACAACTAAAGTTGAAATTTTATCTGTTATCTGAACCGAGATACATGTAAAAGCAAAAATGTTGCAAAACTTTTGGATCACCGGGTATTTATACAAAAAAATAATGGAAAATGCTTAAATCTTATCAAATTTAGCTAAATACAAAATTTAGAGCTGAATTTCAATCAGACATTGAGATCAAAAGAAAGCTGCCCAGCACATCATAAGCGAGAGCAAAGTTCTTTTCTATTCATAAATATGTCAAAGAAAGACGAATGATTAATATTGAAAATACTCTTAGATACTTTTGAAAACCACTCGAGTAGTATATATATATTTTGAGTTTCTTTTTGTGTATTTCTTATTAAATTATTAGAGCGATGATTGCTATTGACAGCTCTCATAATATTAATTCAATTGAGATTTTGCTCTATATATATATATACTACCAAGCGCTACTTTTGTTTTCTATTTCATCTTATCAATATCAATTTTCTATCCCATTCGAAATAGCAACCATAACATCATAAAAACTAATTTCATTTTCACTTTTTCTTCTGTTAGTTTTCTCTTGATCGCTCTTTGTTTCACACATACAACCAAAAGAAAAGAGAGAAATAATCAAGAACGACAAACCACACACAAAAAGAGAAAGAACGTGATATATCATATATCTACATAAAGAAAGTCGAGCGAAAGATACACAGAAGAAAAAGTTAATAATAGTTATAGCAAAAAAATATATAGTTTTAAGAGACATGTTGAAGAAGGATCATCACCAGGTATAGAGTACGTAGAAAGGAACGATACTATTCAATAAACAACACTATTCGTCATGAAATACACACACACACAAATATATAGAAAAAAAAACGTCGAGGATTTTCCAGAGAAATACCGCGAAAAGTGGTATTGCTTTTTCTTGAATGATGAAAATGTCATGAGTTAAGCAAAAAAAATGAAGGAAAAACGATGCTGCTTTTTAATATGCGTTTTGTCAGTATATAAAAATAATTAAGGAGAAAAAGAAACGGCAATAGTTATGATGTTCTAATAAACAACAAAAAAAAACAGATGAAACAAACGAATGAATAGAACAAGAACAATAAACGTAGTATAGAGTTTTCAGATTTTTTTTGTTTGAGAAAATTTGTCATTTTTTTTCTTTTGTTTTCATTTGTTTTATGTGTTTTTTTTTCTCATTTCATGATATAGAAGATTCTTTAAGAAAGCCTATATCATGTTTTTATCAACAACAACGAAAAAAAAAATAAAGTTATGTATATGCATGTAGAACTTTTTCAGTCGTTTTCTTTTTTCTTCATCACATCAAAAGAGTTCGTAACACAAGAGGTAGGACAAAGTATCATAAGTATACACGTATAAACTAATCTTTCACAGTAATAAGAAGACCAAAAAAAGAAAGAAACAAAAAAAAACAAGATTATTAAGTTCTTTTTGAAAGATAGGAAGCAAAAAAGAAGAAATCTCGATGATCGTATTTACTTTTAATTACGTTTGGTATCGACGCTGGTTGTGATAATTATGATTGGTTACCATTGATTGATTTGTATGAAAATCATTTGAATAATTTCGAGATCCGTGATGATAGGATAACGAATTTGTCGTTTGTCGTTGAAGAGTATTGTGATATCGAAAGTAAGAATTTTGATGACGATGATTATTATGATTGTGATTGGAACGATAATATCTAAACGAATTCGATGATGAACTCGATGGTGAGGACTAGAAAAATAAATAAAATTATAATCAATACTAGAGATTTAGATTTAATCGAATCAGAAAATTAAGGTCCCCCCCCTCAAAAGTCGATTTTCGCCAAACAAAGTTCAAATCGGCTGAAATTTTCAGGATATGTTGGGACTAAAGTGGATAGCCTACGATAAAAATTTCAGTTCGAAATATACAAGTTTACGGGAGTTATAAAGCGAACACTGGTTAAAAATGACCCATTTTCCATCCAATTTATCATGCCTTCAACTATGTTTTTTCGAAATTTTGTTTTTACCATTCGATAGAGCATGCAAAGATGCAGGGCACCTCGTGCTCGGGTTTTTGAAAAGTCCATTTTGTAAGCCAAAAAATTTTCCAGAATTCAAATTCCTTGAAAAAAGGCTAAAAAACTGCAAGTAAATTTTGTAGGCGATCTTTTTTGGGCATAAAAAAANAACATTTTTTCGAAGTTTTTGCTGTTTTTTTAAATTTTCTGCAATTTTCACGCGTTTTTTGAGGAAACTGACCTAACTTTCGTACGTAACTTTTAATTCTGCACACGCTGAGCGCCTAATTAATTAATTAATCAGCCATTAGAGATCAAAGACCTAATTATACTGCCGTTTTTGACATAGAGGACCTCTCAAAGATCACTAAAAATTTCGGTCAAAAAATGGTCTTTGGAAAAAAAACTATAGTGATTCTGAAAGAGCAGAACATGGGCTATCACCCCATGGTGTTATTTCAATTTTCGATTTTTTGACGAAAATCGACTTTTTTTGAGGGGGGGGGGCTTAATAGAATAGAGATAAAGCAGACTACTGAAAATATGACAAATTTAGTGCTAGGACTTTTCGCTGCTACAGGTAGAACAGCCCATCGGATGCAATCAAATTTTACATGCAAATAGTTTTTACTTAGCATACACACAAAGAAATTTTCTAATGAAATTAAAATAATTCGTTTACGTTTTTTTTTACATTTGATTATAGATAGATGTAGCGAGACGAAAAGTTCAATCACACAAAAAAAATTATGATATTTTCTTCACAAGTTTCTATATGTGACTTTATTCATGCAGAGCTACGAGTAGAATGATAAATATAATTTTTTGAAAAGAAAACAACTTGAATTGACTCATGACTTTGCTTTGTTGTTCCGTAAGATAATAAAAAACCAAATATATTCGAAGGTATATAAATGTTTTCTTCGCCAATAGATTCTTCTGGTATGATGTTACTAATCTTCAAAGTTGAGATATCCAATGTCGCGGAATATCGTCTTCTATCATTGAATACAAACTGTCAACTCTTAGATTCATTTCGAATATATTTAACTGCACTGTATTGTCTTCCGTTAATCGCATGCGTCATCAAAAGTGATAGACACGAACTAATCTTATCAGTTGATGCATGTAACTTCAAAAAAGACTTGATAGATTATATTTGTTCACGATGCATAATTTTTCGAATACTTCACTACAATGAATAGTTCATATTAAATATAAAGCATTTGACTCTCGAGTCGAGGACTAAAATTTAGGATTTTATATATTTACTTTGATTCTGCTTTAAATGGCTCTAATGTAATCCCGAAAAAGAGTCTATTTATTTTTAACTAAAATATAGCCGTAAAATATGATGAAAAGGAAATAGGTAAACTTTTTATTCTTTTGATCATTTATAATACATACTGATCGACTGGAATTGGATGATGAACTCGAACAATGATGATAATGATACCGTTGTTGATGATAGTTGTCATCCACAAATAAATGTTCATATTTATAATGATAACATTCTTTAAGATGATTTATATTGATTAATGTTGATTCTTTATCATGATGTGTCAAGCAAACAGTACCGTGTTGTATAACATGAAATAGATGGTCAAAAAATAATAAACAAAGTCTGACATTATTAACATTATTTTGATGATTGTTTTGTGTTGTGGATGATTTTAAATTTTGATGATGATCTCGATGTTGTGCTGCTGACATTGTTGATTGATCACTATTTGTCAAGGATAATGGCAAAAAATGTGTTGTAACATATTGTGTTATAACATGCATTTGTTCCTGTATGGTTTTATAATCAATGAAAAATCTTGAACACATATATCGTTGCATACGAAGCATATCTGTTACATCATGAAGTTTATAGTTTTGTGCTAATAAATCACAGTATTTCTAAATAAAATAAATTATTCGTAACAATGTTTAAAACAACATAGGAAAATATACTTACTAATAAACCACCACCACGCATGCTTTCAGGTGCGTAGGTTGCAATTAGTCTTTTACTTAAATGATCAAGTGCTTGATGCAAGTCTCGATAACCGGTATAAACTTCGATGACTGGTGGAGACGATGGTAATTCAGTAGCAACAATTGTTGCTGGACTAGATGGTGCACTGTTATTATCAACGGGCGTACGAAATACTTGGTCGTCATCTTCATTAGCTGAATCATCAGCATCCAAAACAATGCCATCATCAGTATCATCGTTTAATGAAAGATGAAATTGAAGTGTAGTGTCTGTTGGTTCTTCATTTATTGTTGATATTGACGCTTTGGATACACGCGAACGAGACTCAAGATTAGCTAAAAGAAATAGAAATTTTTTACAAATCTATCATTCTTAACTGTTGACTCTTGAGGAAGATTTGACCAAAAACTACCAAAAAAAATAGCTTGTTTGTCAAGTTTAGCCCCTCGACGATTTCTTGTTCTTTACGTCACAATTCTTGTTTTGGGTACACCTGATCCGATTACAGTATTTACGAAAGCCTATTGATTCAAAGACTATACTTTTAAGTGACATAAAGAAATGACAACTTAAATCTGTTGGTAACCACTGATTTAAGTATGTTTTACATGATTATGACAGCTCTGTAATTTAAAACGTCATGTTAACAGATAAGTATCGAAAAAAAAAATATATATATATTAGAATATTAATGTTATTTTAAATATATCGAGTTACTAGAATATTGTGCATCTTAGTTATCATTGATCAATGAATATTTAACTGCTTTTGTCTTGTGAAAATCTGTACTATATGAAAATATTAATTTTGTACAAGTCCTAATATTTTACAAAGCTTGATTTCACGAATCCTCTAAAATTTATTTTTCATTTGAAAAGAAAACATATTTTCATAAAAATTAACTCATTTTGAGGGGTAAAAATTGGCCTCGGTCAATGTATCAGGATCAAAAGTGTTAACAATGTAAATAAGTTTCCATTTAATTTTTTCTTGGCATAGCCATCGAGAGGAAATATTCTCCCTTTTCTTCTTTGCCAGACGATATCAACCATGAAATGCAATAATCTAGAACCAAAAGTTCTAGACAGAATAAAAGATGTCGGAAAGCTCTGTTACGAGCTAATCTGATCATGTAAAGATAATTTAGCATTACTATGTGAAAAATTTAGAATTCTTCGATTAGTTTAATAATGATTGTATTGACACACTCTTATGTTTATCGATGAAATTCGTTCTCTTGGAAAACGCTACATGAATTTCTGTATTAAATGATACTAATTGGAATCTCATAATGAAACTCCCACTCTATTATTCTATTTTTGCTACATACGAGCATTCAGGTTGCGATTAACTCTAATTTATGTAGAGTACCGAAAGAATCCATGAATTAAACTCGTTACCGGAGAGCTTCCTAAAGTGACGTCTGACTCTAAGATTGTTGATTTTTAGGAAATAGTCTTAATCGAATGCTTTCATCTAGATATTTCAATAACTGCTTTTATCATAGTAACAAAATAAAAAGAACTGAGATTTCTATGATCTTGTTTATCAGAACCACATGTAACATAAAATCAATACAAAAACAAAACTGGCTACTTATATCTACGATAATACAATTAATACCATAGAGTAAACTGTATAAACCCCGTATATAATATTGACATCGAGATCAGTGCGTATGAATGAAAATAACAGTTCAATTTCCTCTATGTGTAATGTAACTGTTTTTCATAATAAACCTATAGTAGGTTTCAGTTTCGTAATGAATTCTGTCCTCAACTGTTAGACATATTATTCTATATTTTAACAGGCATTTCTTTTTCATTTGATGTTTCATGAAAAATTAACGACATTTTTTCTTACTATTAAAATCATTGTGACGTCAATATGATAAAATAAATTTGGTATGAATCATAGCTTAGTCATATGAAATATTTAGCATAGCTAGTGATTCTCTATTGTAAATTACTTTGATTAGTAGACGTCACGTCCCTTTGTTTATATATTTTGATGTATGATTGCAATATAAAAAAAAAGACCTGGACAACGAGAAACAATGGTAAGGTCAGGATAAAAATAAATGCAGTAAAGAAAGAAAATGTTTTCTACTTCGTTTTCGAACCTCGATTTAATAAGCTAGTGTTAATACATTGGTGTACAAAGTTTACCAGTAATTCTGACTTTCTAGAACATTTAATTTAGATATCGATTACTGCGCATAAAATTATTTTTTCTACCCTATCGATTCAAGAGCATTTTATTCATAGACGGGATAAAACAAATTTCATTAGAATTTTTTCACTAAATAAGTTTCACCGGCAGCAGACGAACAGGAATGTATTAAATAAAAGGCCGTATATCCAAAAACAAAAAGGAACAGTTGTTGGATAGTTGAGTGTATCTGAAAGCGCTTTTAAAATTTCAGCTATATCGAAAAGTACCAAAATATTATCAGATGAAAATCAGACGGAGTTTCTTCTTCTACGTGCACAATCTGAAGGCAAACAGGGTCTCGACGACGACCTCGTCTTTTAGAAAAAAAAAGTAATAAAAGTGCGTCACGTCATCATAAAAAAGAACCCTTGACATGGCATAAAGGAAATTCAATGGATTAAAAAAATCGTCAAATAAAAGCGTGTATTAAAACTTTGGATTATCATGCTTTAAACAGCAAAAATATTTCATGCCATTAAAATTAAAGCTATGACTCTTTTCTGTATGAAGTAACTCATCATCAATAAATAATCTAATCAGAGAGAATCTGGGTTATTTAGGGAGCATAATAGCACAGATATACAATAAGGATTTTTCCTCATCGGTATATATACTATATACTTTAAAATGTACTCTATAAAGTTGAAAATAATAAAACTTTAGTTGACCTTAAAAAGCAGTATTTTCGGGATTCTTTTCTTATCTAAATGGTAAACCTCTATTGTTATCTTTATTCTGCGAACTATGAGATGTGCGACACATTGCTCGACTTCAGCTGGACATATTTGCCAATATGAATAGGATACTGCGTATTTGAATCCTTTAATCAGTCGTTCAATATTGGCTAACTGCTTTCCATCCCTTGTTCATCTCTGCTCCTTCTTCTGCCAAAAATAGAAATAATGATCGACAACAAAATGAATCGGCATCCTGTTTAACTCGGATTTAGATTAGAAAGAAGATGCGCTCTCTGAACGCACAGAATACATCAGACCATTGAATATGCAATAGTCGAACAGTTATAAATCACTGGATAGACACAGTAAATGAAATCATCAAAATTCTAATTTCCTTTTTGTATTTTTCTCAAAGCCCAATACTAAATGGGGTTGAACTGAAATTTTTGTTCGAGAATACTAATTACTATTTCCGGTGGGGTTTTTTGCTTGATTTGAGAAACTTTGTCAAAATTTCTTCCCGAAAAAAACAAAGCATATATTTCCGACAGTTAGTTTTTTGTTGGAAGAATAAATATCATAGAAAAGTCGATAATAAATCTAAATAGAGTTCAGAAGTGGTAAAAAAAAAAGAATTTTCAACTTGATTAAAACTACTATGCAGAAGAACTCGAGAGTCGTCTTTACCTGCGATTAGTTAAATGTCTAGAATTTTACGTATTATACAATAGTTTCTTGACTTTCAAAGATTTTTAGAAGTTTCAAACGTTTCTAATGAATCCTTCTTGACTAAGGCTCACAAAAGAAGCAGCCAAAGAGGCTACACTTAAATCATTCAAACCATTCTAGTATGCTACTATGACTTGAATTTCAATTTAAAATCTAAGCAGTTCCATTCGGCTTCTAGTCTTCATCGTGTAACTTTAATTAATAAAATACTCACAATTATTATTGTTATTATTGGACGTTGAAATTGTTGTGATAGTAGCCAATGTTTGACATTCAATAGTATTACTTTCTTCTTCGATTGTATCTGGTGATGATGATGGTGGTGTAAAAAATCCAAATCGTAATGGACTTGTACTTATTACTGGAATATTATTTTGATGATTTTTTTCATTACTATTTTTTGAATCATTTCGTTCATTATCATCATCGTAATCTTTTTTAATTATTGTTAAACCATTAATCGCATCAATGATTAGATTTTTCGTTTTAATAGTTTTTGTTATCGATGATATTGATGAACAACTATACATATGGGATAATTTACGATTTGAATGATTATTTGTTTGTTTTTCATTGAGTAGAGGTTCAAGATTAATTTGAAATGAATCAACACTAAATTGCCATTGTCGTTTAAGATGTTCAACAAATTTCAATTCAAGATTCTGTCCGGCATAATTTTGTAACGATAATAATGCCCATGAATCTTGTTCGGATGATATCTTAATATTCTTGCTTGCATATGTATCAAGAACAGTTGACAAATAATGATGCGTGTGTTGCTGTGATTGTTGTTCATTTGCTTTTACATCTGTTATATGTTCTAATAAACATGAAGATACAATAAATTTAATAATTGTCCATACATCACATAGATAGGGTTCATTATTGGATGAAAATAATTTTGTTTTTTGTTCCGATGACAATGGAGTTTTGATATGTATTAATATATCAATATCACGATAGACAAAATTTGAATCATTAACAAGTACATAGGATGCAGCACCACCATTTATGCGTATACTTGTTAACTCGATTGAATATTCTTTTAATTTACATAAGACTTGCCGAAGAAAATTTCGTGGTGTTATATTTAATGTTGGAAATAATGATGCTGGTGATGGACATATTGGAATCGAACGATCTAATATATGTCGTAATTTATCTGTTTGTTCACATGTTAAATATACTTTTGTATTATAATTATTATTAGTAGTAGTAATATTATTCGATGAATTATTTGAAACGGGCATTCTTTTTTTCTACTTCTTGGTCGATGGCTTTTTTTATTCTTTATTTCTAGAAAATACAAAAACAAAAGATATTATATTATTCTAGCTATTTATATACATATATATATATATATGACTGTATGAATACATAATAGCGAAGGCGACGACCGCAACACAGAATAGTAACAGTAAACAAGCAGAGAAAAGAGATGAAATGGAGGTTTTTCTTTTAGTCATGCGCACACATAGACCATCCTCTTGTTTTGTCTCTGCATATTTTTCTTTATATATAAACGACAGGAAGAAAGAAAGAAAGAATGAAAGAAAGAGATCTAGTCATAGCAAAAACTACAACAACAACACCCACCGAAAAAAAAGGACTCTGAACGATTCTTTTGAAAGAAATTAGTAAACTGAAAAGCATCAAAAGTTTAGAGAATATAAGCTAAATGCGATTGGACATAAAAAGTGACATATGAAATTTGAAATACGACTTTCTTTTTCTGATAAATACATATTGACATAGTGCGACCTCAAAACTACGGAGGTGTTTGCTGTGTTTTTAATAGTCAAGTAATAAAAATAAAGAAACACCTGTATATATTGGTTTGTACCTGATATTTGAAGAACGAGTTAGCTAAATATTATCTAAATTTATTTATCTGTACTCATAAACGCTTATGTCACATCGATAATCTACAATCAATTCTACCCTACTGTTACAATTATTCTATAAAGCTCTAAGGATTCATTTGTTTTGCCAGTTATTATAAATCGAATTTTCTCAAAAAAAAACAATAAATAATAATGAAAAAATATTTTTCTTCGTTGCCCTGTTTTTTTCAATATTTTATGATCGGATTTTTCGATGTTTTTTGTTTTCATTGAAACTTCATTTATAATTCCTACTTAGTGAATTAATGTAATGAGTCACAGAAAAACTTACTCAATCTAATTAAAATAAAAGTTCAATTGATTGTTAAAAGTTATACAAACACAAGTATTCTGATGGATGATGCATTGAAACGTGCTATTTTAATATCTAAAAATAATTTTTCTTTCACTAGATATATAATGAAAGATATAAATAGCAAGAGAAGTTTATCTTCCATTATATCATCTATGAAGTATATTAGTTATATTAAATCTAGAAGAGAAAAAAACCAGTAGAAGACAATTCTATGCTGATCATAAGTGTTCTAAACAAATGAAGAAAAAAGCGTACCGAGCGTAATAATTACTCTACCGGTGTCAAAAGAATAATTAGGTCTTTGAAATTTGGAAATTTTTCAATTAAATATGATCTTTTTGCACATTCAAAATCTTTATAATCAAATCCTGGCATACAGGTACATCCACATAGAGTATAATTATCCATGGTATCATCCATATTTGTTTTGATGATTTCAGCTGCAAACCATTTCCCATGAGGAACAAGAATTTGTGGCCGAGCATTGATATCTACCGTTAAATCTGATGTTAGTATGTGTTTGGTATACGACGAGTCTTGTTCATCTAATACATGTATAAATAATGGTAAACCACTATAGAAATGCCACATTTCATCTGCTTTTATACGATGAAAAACGCTTATTGGTGATTCAGGAAGTTTAAGTAAATAATAAATTGCTCCTGAACATGAACGTACTTGTTTATTATAACGTTCAAGTACGCATTGATCATCACTCACATACGTTTCTGAATAAAATCCTCCTTCTGGATGTGGTTTTAAATTTAGTAAACAAATCCAATCATCACCTTGTTTATTTTTTGGTTTATTAGTCATTAATACTTGAATCATAGACGACGAATGATTTATAGTTAAATGAAATACGCAAAAGATATATATATATATATTTATGCAATAACCGTTTACGATAGGTGACCTTCTTTTCAAACGAAGAGAAAAGAAGAAAAACAAGAAAGATTCTATCACTGCGTTTCTACGTGAAACAAAAATTCAATTAATAGAGCTTGTGTGCACGTCGTATAAAAGCCTAAAGGAAAAACAAAGAACGTTCTCTAGATAAAAATAGATGCGTTATATTATATCAGACATTGAAAAAACAAAAAAATTAATCTTATGAAAGATTAAATGATATTTTAGAACTCATTCTATGGATGATCTCATGAGTATGAACTGGAAGTTAAAAATAGTGTCACTAACAACTCACAATCGCAATACTAAATACTGAATCGTAGTAGTAGTAGTTGTGAAATAATACACTATGAATTAGACGAACGTATTGTGATGAAACAAAAGAAAAGAAAGAAGAAGAGGAACGGAAAAGTGCTGAATATGAGAAAAAAAGCAACGACAGAAGTAGAAAAAAAAGAATTGCATGTTAACTATTAGTCGTTTATTATGACATCACTGTGCAAATATTTTTATTTGATAATAATCATTTTTAACACCAAAAGAATATCAAACATTTTCATGACAATTAAATATCATTTATCAGCCGAAACGCAGGGAACGCACAGACGTTTTTCAACTTCAAACGATTGTATCTAGATAATGGTAAAAGGAAAGAGCTTGTAAGTTTCAACACTTATGTAAGTCGACAACTTCTATGATACCTGAAAGTTTGAGCCTCAATAGTTGAGCAGTTTAGATTTTATAGGTGAAATACTGGTCGGTAACACACAGACAAAAAAAAGGTCCTTCGTTCTCAGTAGACATGAGAGAAGTGATAAATGCTGCGAACTATGCTATGCTAATGAATATTGCGACAGAGCATTTTGTAGCTCAAAGTCAGAAGTATCTTTTGGTGGAGAGAAAATATAATTAATTTGAAAAATGAGCGAGCTATTGACAAAACACGAAGTAACGTACAGACATTTCGGTAACACACGGACACGAATTTTTCCAACAAAAATCCTTGATATAAAATTTTACTCCGATTTTGGAAATATCGGTTTAGAACAGCAAAGTAGTGTTGTGCATTTGTAGTTCAAACTGGCACTACTGTTTTTATATTAATCATATTTCCATAGTTGCAATATGATTAGAAACAAAAGAGCGTTTTTACGACGTATTTTCACGAAAATATTGATTTTTAGCTGGTAACTACCAGTCCTTATGGTAATTATTAAAAAGAAATTGCATAGATCGACGCAGAATATACGAAAACCTATATAGTAAATTAAATGAGTAAGATTGGTTGTTTTACGTCCGAGAATTTCAGTGCTCAACTTCAAGCATACTGGTTGATCGTTAGCCATTTTGACTCTTATGTAGCATGGGGAAAAAAACTAGTTATCAGAAATAAAATCAAAGGACCTGCAGCTACAGTAATGTACTTCAATGTATAAGTTGCGCACGATAAGAGTACACCATGCGCTGTGCAATGTACGATAGTAGAGGAATAGAACGAGTAGCTTTTATCGTTAATATTCATTTGAAGGACATGAAAACTCGACAAATAAATAAACATGATACATGATTGTAAATGTATCGCCAAGTTTTAGTGAGTGGTATTTCTATCGAAAAAAAATATGATCATTTATCTACATTGGAGCTGACGAATAAAATCTGTATGCTTATTTATTAGAGATGAGAAATTATAATCGTTTCGAAAATCAATGTTTACATATCTTCATATGGATTTTAGAAATATTGTTGTATCTACTAAATCTTAACATACGTTTAGATTTTCCAGTAATGAAATTCACCCCGATCAATCATATGATTATATATTTGATCTGCACCACCTATCATTTATAATGTTTCCTTTAAAAAATTTAATATACCTTTGATTTCCAAGTTTCTTGAATATATTAATTCTTCAAACCTTTTTTTTCTTCTCGGAATTATACTTTATTCATGCATACTAATGAGATTAAAACGACATATTAAATATACTCTCTTATGCATTACATAGAATGATGTTTTTGTTTTTTTTATTATGGATAGCACATGGAAAAGTCTGTCGTCGTTATATCTATATATTTCCATAGTACTTCGGTAGCCGTGCGAGTGCACACATTTTTCATTGTTGAGTTGAGCTGAAGTAGGAAAAAAGAATGGGTTGGACAAAAGAATAAAACGGCTTGTGCTAATTGTGATGTGTGCGTGTTTGAAACAGAAAATTCGAGAATACTTAGACTGATGACAACATTCAATGACACAGAAAAAAAAATAGCAAATAATGCACGAAGCGCCATTTCAAACGAAGCGGAAAGAGAAAAGTCAATCTCAAATGCTCGTCGTGCTTTTCCATCTTTATTCTTTTTCTTATTATATCTTGCCAAATATGTCTATCGTTCAACTAAATATTACTAGTCTTTCTTTTTTTTTTGTAAAGATCTGTATGTTTGTCTAATCTTACATCAAAGAACTTTGAATAATCTTATCTAACACAAAATAAATTGTGAAGGTTTTCTTTGATATTCCTATTTCTAAAGGATTTTATTCACGATGACACGATAACCTTCTAAGAATGTAACATGACTTTAATCTACTAATGTATGTTCATAGGGAAATTCTTTCGATTTTTGTTTGACGTGGCTATCCAATGGTCTGACTTTAATCGTTAATTTTTTTACATCATATAACTCACTCCATGATTGACGGGTTAATCTACTTTGTTTCAAACTTCTATCAAATTTTTATATCATATGAGTTATATCAACTAATATATATTCGTTTTGTTTAAATCATTTATTCAACAAATAAAAATAGAGAAAGAGGTTTTCTTTTGTATTCAATGAAAAATGTGATCGTATAAAATATTCATAGACCTTCGTTGAAGCTTAGATAAAATCTTACGTCGTAAGATTTATGTATTTTATTAGCTCATCACAATAGAATGAATGAAAAAAAAAAGATTTCAAGATTAAATAGTTTTAACTTGCATCATAAAAATGTCAAACTTCTTTGTTTCACTCAATTAAAACACCAACACAATCTGCTCAAAATTTGTACAAAATTATAGCCATGTTCATTCTTCAATTTAATCCATAATGTATTCAAAAAAAAAAAA